>VZTD01002215.1:806638-1065436 GCA_013397725.1 Rhagologus leucostigma
CCCGCTCCCCGCCGCCCTGCCGGCCCCGCTGCGCGCTCCCCGCCGCGCCGCACCAGGTGGGTGAGCTCGGTGGCCGCCCCAGGGCAGGGCAGCCCCCGGCCCTCTGCCCCGAGCGGCATCCCCCGGAGAGGGCGGAGGGGGAGCGGCAGCGGTGCTGGGCGAGGGTCGCTCTAGGGGAGTCTCCGGCAGGGCACGGAGGCGTGGGTGCTTGTCCAGCGCTCGGGGAGCCCAGGCACCGGCACCTGGGAGATACCGGAGCCTGGTGTGTTTGGCCGCTTGGGGCTCTCGGCAACGCCTGGACGAGGGGTGGGGGGGAATAAGAAGTCTTTTATTGTAGAGTTGATACTTTTGAATGACAGAAGCATCCAGGAGCGCTTAAGGTTTTGGGAGGGAGGGGAACTTTAGGCTGTTTTTGGAGAGAGAGAATAAAACGCTTTTTTCTGTAAGGAATCTTAATTATGTTCAGTTGACAGGTGCGAGAACTGTTTGGATAGATGGTTTTCCTTTGGGGTGCCTGATTTTTGAGAAAGGAGCACTTTATTTGAAGAAGTTTGCATTCACTGTGGGGCTTGGCTAACTAGTGGGGTGGTGGCTGAGGGGAGGGAGGGCTGTTTGTTTGTGTTGGGGGTGCATGAAACTTGCACTGTTTTGAGATCACTCTAGTAATGTATAGTCTAATACGGTGCGTTGACACAAGGAATTAACAGAATTAGTAGTATTATCACATGATGATTTTTTTGGACAATTTTAAATTGACCAGTCCATGTTGGCTTTGTAACTTTCATCACTAAATTGATGTTTTGGGTTTTCTTCTGAACTCTGATTAAGCCCTAATTATTTAGTCTCTGAGCTGTTATGATCAGAGTTTTCAAAGGCAGTGCAAATGACTGCTGAAATCCCAGGGCTGAGCTCTCATCTCTGAGTGGGTGAAAGTGCTGGAAAGTACATCAGAAATTCTATGCTCCTTGGACTTTACATTCTAGAGATCAAGATGGGAGGGATTCCCAATTTGATAAATTCTCTTACATTCAGGAGATAATCAAGCTTGTCCACTATTGCCAGCTTCCCCAAACCTCTCATTTTGGTCCTTTTCTGTTCCCTAATCGGAGCTGCCTCACCCTGCAGGCTGTGCTCATGGCATGCGCTGCGCGCCTGCTGCTCTGGCCAGCACAGCACTCCCGTGTTTGCATTGCACTGCTTCCAGCGGCCGGCCCGGTTTGCTTTAGTCATTGAAATTCTGGCGGAGCCCACTTGATTTTGTTTGTAACTTGAAACAATTTCTCTCAGCAGAGCCCCAAGGCGTAAGGATGGCCAGCCCTAAAGCCACTGGGCTCTCCTGGGAGATCACTTGGCTTGCTTTTGCTCTCTATGCTCATCTACAGGTAGGTAATGAACTTGTTGCTGTTGTCATTCCTGCTCCTATCAGGTGACCTTGCTGCACACTTCGCGTTACTGTTTTTAAACAGAAAACTGCTGATGGAGCTGCACTGTAATTAAAAGACTCCCAATGAGAAGGTTTTCCTTTCACCAAACTTTCAAAGACATCAATGTGGGAAGTGAACGTTCTCTCTCTTGCTCAATATATTGTACCTGACTTTACCAAAGGGTGACCAAACGGAGATCTCGCCAGATGTGTAATGCCATGGGTCTTTCTAGGCAGCACAGGTGTTCTTTGCCCCTGGGAGTTTAAGCACCTGATAAATGTTAAGGTACTGTAAGTGACAAGGTTTATAGAAATACCTGGCTAGAAACATCTAAAGCATTTGGAAGTGGGAAGGCAGGGAAGGTGGCCCAAAAAGGTCTTTGCTTCAAGTGTTCGACGAGTACAGGAACCATGGAGGAAAAATCATAGCTGCCATCTGATCTATTGCCTGACACATGAGCCTAATCAGTTCCAAGAAGTGAGTATTTCAAGAAATATGGTGTGCTGGCGTGCCGCAGAGATGTTGTTATAGTTTGTCATTCTCTATACTGATAGTTCCCACAGCACAAAATGTTTCAAGGATTCTTCAGTCTTAAATACACACAAATCCAGAAAACCTTAGAAAATGATGGCTAAATAAACTGAGATTTATTTTAAAAAAATAAATAGGACCTTTTTTTTTGAAGCACTGTAGTAGTTTTTAACAAAAGTAAAACCTTTAAATAAAATCAGTGTTGTTGTGTATGGTTTGTGCTATTGCAATGCTGAAAAATGGAGCCTGATGTGCTGGGCAGTATATAAACATACATCCAGAAGAATTTTGGATTGAAGAACAATACAGCAGGCAAAAATAAAATCAAAAGGAGTATGAAGAACAGAGGAGACTGCACTAGATAGCTGAGTAAGCTATGATCAATCTAGGGTGGACTTTGAGGTTTGAGGTAGTGGGAATGGGGCTCCAATGCATCCTCAGTAGCACGGCTGAGTGCTGTGTGTGCTGTGAGTTATTTGGCAGCTGATGAACACCTCCTCTCCGTGGATTATGGTTGCAGCTAACCAGTACACTGGTTACTCGAGTAAAGAACTTGCCATTAAAGTGAAAATCTACAATTGTGCAGTAAAACATAGTGCATTCAACACGTCTGAGCTGATAAGGCCACAGTGGGATCTGCTTTTTGCCTGCATGTTTCTCATGCAAGGACAAAAATGTTGCAGATTTGCTGTGCCTGTTCAGCTTGTATTTTTGTGTGAGCAGTGGAGTGATGCTGTAGTAGCCAGCCCTATAAAACACTCAGAAAAGAGTTTATGAATTTGCCTTAATAGTTCTGTTCAAGATGAGAATAGAAGCTCAGAGAAGGGAAATGTCAATTTTGGTTTTGGGCCTTTTGGTTATGAAGGGACCGTTTTTTGCTTTTACAGTATTTTTCTTGTATTTTTTCTTTCATATTTTTCTTATTGCAGAGCTGGAACTAGTAGTGGCATAGTTTCCTCTTCTCCACGAATGGTTTGGCATAGCTTCACTTGTCTCTTTATAATAAAAACAACCCAGACACATTGTAGTAATCAATTGGCTATTGTGAGTAGCTTTATGAACATTTCAGTCCAGGTCAAATTTTATGGTCTTGATTGTCCTTTAAAATACTGTAATCTGTTTGGCATATTTGAGTCATTAGCACTTAACCCCAATCTTGTAAGAGGCCTTTTTGCTTCTAAGTTTTAGGTGTTTTATCACAATTTTAGGCACATTAAAGATATTTTATATTATTTAACATAACATTTTTGGTATCCAATAACCATTAATTCTTTAATTGGTTGCTTGGGGCCATACTATATGGACCACACACAGTCATTTTACCCTAATATTGTACCATAACTTCCACTTCTGTTGTTTTTGGCTATTAAAGTGCTTATGTCTGGAGCTAATCAATTAGAAACAATTGGATGCTGGGCAAGGTCACAACTCTGTCATATCACTTATGTGCAATTGATTAATTTCATCCTGCTTAAGGCAGGTACAGAATGAAATAATGACCATTTAAAAAGAATGTGGTGGGAATGTGGTATGAATGTAATGCAAAGAAAACTTTAACATGAGAAGTTGTGAAAAAGAGGTAGCTGTTCCTGAGAAGGAATGGAGCTTAACTTTGGTTATAGGAGTCCTTTCTGATTCTTCACAGCATGGTAACAAGCAGTGTGATGTTTAGCTGGGCTCCAGAGTTCTCTCTGCCCTTGCAGATGTGCTGTGTCTCAAATTTGACAAAATTATTTTGCCAGTGGTGAATTAGTTGCAATACTAGTAGGTAAATTAGGTTTCCTAGGATAACCCAGGGAATAGCTCATCCCTGAGCACTGCTGAGCTGCCTGATTGTTAAATCTGCTCTGTGACCATGAGCAGAGACATAAATCACTCAGGAAGAGATCACTTATGGGTAAGCCTTGGCCATGTTCTTTTGCAAGTATGGAGCTGACCTTTTCTCCTGTGTGCCAATATAAATGAAATTAATGGTAATGCATTAGTCTAAAGCCAGTGGTAATACAAGGAAATTACATACATATGTTTTTCTTGAAAACAAACAAGATGCTCCTCTATCAGACGGTAGCAGCAACATGGAATAATTAATTGTTTCTCAAGATTTAAATGATGACTCTATCCAAAGAAGTTACTGTATTCTGCAGATTATATGTATTTGGGAATGTTAACTATATCCCTAGCTTTGAATTTATTGCTAAATATTGTGTAGAAGGCTCCTCATTTTTCCTCACATTGTAGCAGGAGAGCTATTAATACTACGGATTTTAGGAGATGGTTAAGCTAAAAAGTAGAAGTGTCCAAGTCCAGTTCTGCTGTTTTGAAGTGATCTCTTGAGTACATATTGCTTCACATTGGTAATTGAAAAGGCAGGATGTTCAGCCTGGTAACAACTCTTTTTTAACCTTGTGATGATATTTTATTACACCATTCAGCTAGATGCTGTTAAATTTGTTATGAAATGTATGTGGGACTGTGTATCTTTATAATCTTACTAATGGATTACTGGCAGGAAGAAATGATGGCTGGCAGGTTTGTATGGGCAAATATATATCACCAAGAATTTTACACATGGATTCATTTTAGATTTATTCTCTGGTATGCTGTTTTCAAATCAGGAATATGCTGATATGTTTGTAGGTTCCTACAGTCCAAATTAAACCCTCTACAAGTCAGTACATTTTGCCTCCAAAGACCATGGGTTTGGTGATGTGTGCAGAGGGAATAACAGCAAAGACACCATGTCTGGATGTTTAAGAAGCATCAGGTCTTGGTTTCTATGGAAGGGAAAGTTTCATAGGTCTTATATGCATTCAATAAACTGTTGGTTGCTTCCATGATTTATGTTCCTGCAATCCCTGCCTGCATTATGGTCTTTTCTAACTATCTGTGATGTTTTGGAAATGAAGGCTATACATGCTGAAAACATTATTGTCTTCAAAATGATTCTGCCATAACCAATCTGCCAAAAACTACCAACATAGTAAATGTCTTGAAGGCTGAGCTTTGCAAGGCCAAAAATCTGCTGTCCATTATATGACATAGTGGACTTGGAGACCATCTTCATGGAAAGCCTTTGGATTATTGTTTTACAGTCACTGAATGTATTGCACGCTGATGTCCAGAAAATAGATTATGAACTGCATGCCATACAACATTCTTAAGTCTCCAGTAACCTTGATCAGAAATATCAGGGTGAGATTGGCAAGTCCTGAGTTAAATCTGAAGCAGTTTTCTGTTTCTGTAGGCAGGTGGCAATTCTGCACCCATCTGGAGTTTTGCCACCAGCCTCAAAAGGCCTGTGGTTTTATTCTTAGTGCGAAGATTGAGTTGCTGCTTCCAAAGACAAATAACACATCTGAGACTCCGTACAAGGATTCTGACTTAAAATATTCATTGCTATTGACAAGGTTGCAACTCAGTGACTGCATTACTAGAAAACTTATGTTTAAGTTTCTGAACGTGCTTTAAATTTATGACTGGTAATGATTGCTCAGCCAGTGCTCATAGAATCTGAACTGCTGTTACCCCCGGTTTACAATCCAAGAGTGGAATTGCCTGAAAAATTGATGCATGTGTCTTGTGACTTGAGACACAAACTATGTCTGAATACTTACTTTTTAAAATGTAGTCATAAAAAATTAAAGTCAGCTATGGGAGATGACCAAGAGTACAGATGTCATCAATGAAGGCACCCCTTTACTCTCTATTTGTTACTATCATAATTTCTCGTGAAGTTACACTGAAAGTTGGACAGAAATTCTCAGATCAGTTGTGTGTAGAGCTGCAAACTGTTGCTTCCAAAATGAGATATCCAAGAGTCTGGCACATTTAGAGAAGCCTCAAGAATAGGAGTAATCTCTAACAACTGCCAGTGGCTTCTAATTCCTTTTGAAAGAGTAGTCAAGAAATGAAGGAATGGCTCCAGGATGATCTTTGGTTTTGGAAGATACTTGAATGCTTAGTCACTGATAATTACTCATTCAGGTCTGCTTGGTGCAGCTGGATCCTTCATATCCCTTACCAAACTGGGGCGTAAACAGCACTGAGGTGGCAGTCCTGCACAGTGCACCAAATTCCATTCCTGCCTTTGCATCACAGAAAATATACATGATTTATTGCACTGATATTAAAGCTCTTACTCTTCATCCAGAATTCAAGATTTAGCCATCCAAAATAGTGCATTTTGCTTCAAAAGAATATACATTTTAAAGTCTGAGTCCTTTTTATTTGCTGTTACTTCTAGACCCTGTAGGGTTCACATATTTGTCTTCAGTTTTTGGGCTTGAAGCTTTTCTTTAAACTGCTCTGCATGTTCACCTGAATCCTCAGTAGCTCTAATGTGGCTTGCAATGAAGTAGTAAAGTATATTAATTTCAGTGATAGTAGGAGCAAATGCATAATTGTGCCTCTGTAGTTGCTTTTGTTGTAAGTCTATCCAAGAAATCTCAGGTATAACTTACATCATATTGTGCAAATAATGTTGTATTCAGTCAAGTCTGTGTGTTATTGCAGCTTTATACAGGTGATAATACTGATGATGGTTTTGCGGCTGTGAACTGTCCAACTTGAACAATTCTAGTGTAATTCTTATTAGGCCAAAATCTCTGCAAAACAGAGACAGTTTGTGCATGGTGAAAGACTAGGTTTGTTTTTGAAGTACAGTTTGATAGCGAGCACAACATTCCAGAAAGGACACTGGATATAGCCATGGCAACTCTGGAGAGACTACTGAGACCCACACAGGAACTGTACAGCACTGCAGTTCTGATGTGCTCTATGCACTCACTTTATTGTCAGTGACAGAAGATAACTCCTTTAGGTTTTGAAATCATGCACATAACTTTCTTTCCCCTAAGGGGAGCACTGGACATTAGCTAAAGACTGTAGGCTGTCAAGCGCTCTTGCGTTTAAGGGTCAGATTTTCCAAACGTCCTCCCTCCAACTTGTAGGAGGAAGGACAGTTCTGTGAACTCCCTTTTGGATGATGACAGCCGCACAAGAGTGCTAAACTAATGCAGATAGAGCAGTGTTTCAGAAGGGTTTGTGGAGTCTTTGTTTTGATGACTTTCAGTAAGACTTGAGACGTTAAACACAAACACTGTTAAGTACTCAATTGCATTGGTAAGTGCCTAGCTGGATTTTTCAAAACAAGGTAAATTTCAATTAATCTAATGGGAGCCAGGCATTAGATGCCTTAGGCATTTCTAAAGACTCTGGCTAAGTATTTTTCATCAAAGTTAGCTGATTAAACCAGAACTTTCACCCTTAAAATTCTTTTGGAATAACAGGTTTCTGGTGTGTAGATTCTAGCACTTGAGTGCATATTTGATAATATTTGAGAAGTGCAAGTACAAGTGTCACGTGTTTATAAAGGGAGGGCAGTTTCTGAGAAGTTGGACTAATAAATCCCTTCCAGACAGCACATTACATAAAGTGTTTAGCAACAATGTTATTTCTGTTTCTAATTTTGTATTTATTAGATTTAACATCATTATGGAGGGAAAATGGAAACGTAGTATTTTCAGTCTGTTTTGAGAAATGCGGTTTCCAAGAATTCAGTTTGTCATGCTTCTGGATGCACTAGAAACACAGTGAATGCAAGTCAGCTCAAACAAAATTGAGAAACAATATTAAAACTGCATTTATGATTGCAGTTACTAGATAGTTGTTGTATGCTAACTGTTGTCATTGGTGTCCTGGTGGGAGGTCCCAACTGGTTAATGAGGCTGATTTGTAGCATTAAATAAGTGGAAAATTTGTTTATATGTAGAATCATGTATTTCTGTGTTTACGTAATGGTGTTTTTTTCTGTCATCAGGTGCTTTGCCAAAATTTGAGGCTGCTTAAAATTTATAGGGTGCAGTCTCCTGTTAGTGCACGCAAGCAAAACAGGGTAACATTTACAGTGTATATGTGTGAAAGGACCTATAGAGGCTCACTGCATGGTAAATCAAGGGGTTAAGAGGAGAGTTTTAGCTGCCTGATCTCCTGCCTTTTAGAACCATAGAAAAAAGATGGACGTGGACACACCTGCACTGCAGAATGTGAAGAGTGAGGGGGTTGTGTTTTCTCAGTCTCTGGCTATAAGTATTTCCTGGCCTGCACCTTGCTGAAGCTCTGAGAAGATTGCAGGAACTGGCTTTATTCCCAGCTGGCTGATTCAGCAAGAAATTAACTCCAACCGCCCTGTTTTTGTTGCAATTGCCCTGCTTGTATATGTGGCTGCTCCAGGCCATCTACTGGGATGGACAAATGGGACAGGACGGGTACTGGTTCTGATAAATTCAGATTTGCCTCTTCTGATGAACATTTTCTTTGCTTTCTGAGCTACTGCAGCCTCTTGTGGTGTAGCAGGGGAAGCAGTAGGCTGAACAATCTCAGTGCTCTCTGTAGATGAATAACAAATGAAATATGCTAATATATGATTTGGCTTCCTCTCCTGAGAGTCTTCTCTTATTAGATGTTTTCAAGGTCTCATTACTCATTTGGTGTTTTGTTTTCTTGAGTCTTCAAATGCTTTTAAATTGTTCCCTGGTTAAATAACACGGATGTTGGCTGAAAAACCCAATAGCACAGTGGTGTCTTGAGGATTGTCTGCTTGCTAGGTGATATCCCAGTTGTAAACTGCCAGGTATGTGTGACACATTGTGGATTCTTTCAGCTGATCTCATCAATGCTTCTGTTGAAAGCAGGACAGAGAATACATCTATCCCTGGAGAGATTGTAGGGGATTTTGCTAAAGCCATTAACTGATAAGACTGCTTGAACAGGCTCTGGTTTTGTCCCCCGATTTTATAACTTTATTTATATAATCATAAGGTGCTTTATGTGACTAAAAAATTGTTTCCTCCAGACTGGTGATTCTCAGGTAAGTTTTTTCATAGAACAGCAGTTAACAATACTAATAGAACATCAGGAAATGATATGAAAGGAAGGTGTAAGACGAAGCAAAGAGTACCATCCTCTCACTGTGTGAATTCCTGGTTTGCCTGTGCTGGTGCACTGTATGCAGCTCAGATCCCTTTATGAATGGGGTGGAAAGGTTAGGCAGGAATCAGCTGGTAACTTCTTTCTTTCAGTGGAAGAACTGAGTGCCTTGAAGTAAAACTGCTAGAGGGAGATTGAAAACAATTAAAGGTGGCTTTCTTCCACGTAATGATATTTGGCAATCCTTCCCATACTCTTTGAATAGAAGGTTACATGGATTTCAGGCGAGACAGGATGGGTTCTGGGAAGATCCACTACATGGCACTGTACAGATGAACCCCAGCAGCCTGGGAAGAGTGAGTCCAGGAAAGTATTGCAGCATTCTTGCTCTGGACATGCTTTTTTGGGTGTCCAGCTATTGGCTGCTGTTGGAAGCTGACAGACAGGCTGGTTCCTTGGTCTGAACCAGTTCAGCTGTTTTTAGGTCATTTTGGTGTTCCTTGGGGGCTACACTTGAGGATCACTGGACTAGAACCAATTCTAGATGTACTGTCAGTTATGACTCATAATTTAAAAATTAACAAAGAAATATATTCTCCAAACTCCTGGAGTATCTGGAGGATTGTCCTGGACATGAGAACTTGCTCTAAACCTAGATGGGTGCCTACATTCTGACCTTATTTGTGCCTGCCTGGAATATATTTTTATTTTTATATTGTTATTAATTTTTTTCATGCAAAAATTTTTAGGAGGTTTCTGGTATATTTTCAAATGCTAAAATTCTAGAATGATTTTTAAAGTATGCGAGGAAATTTGGGCTTAATTGCTGGAATAGCTTCCTGTTTTTAAACAAGCACTAGTATTTCCTTGAGGAAGATAAACAGAGAAACAGCTTCTGATATTTTGCTAAACATGGCTTGGCTTAAGTTCCACTTTCATGATGTGATCAGTCCTTCTGTAAAACACAAATATTCCAGACATTTTCCCTGCATGAGAGAGCGCTTGCCTTCCCCTCAGTGTGAAACTGCACACCCGAATGCTTTTCCCGTTTCCTCTTCCTCCCTCTTTCAGTTAAATTTGGAACACAATAGGTTGGTTAAAACTATAAGGAAAACCTCCAGAATGCTATCTTAGTGTATGGGGTTTTACCATGCAGCTGTTTATCTTCTGCTAGGAGGGAACTATAAATGTATTTTTAATGCCAGGAGCTGGGCTTAAAACACCATTAGTTATCTGGTGGGAATAGATTTGAAAATTAGTAAGCAATTAGATGAATGAGCAAATACATTTTACTTAATGTTGTAAGTCTCATGGGCCTTTCCAATATCCTGTTAGCATCACCTGTTCTTAAAACTCAACCTTTTAAAGCTTTTTCCCTTACGCAGTGTGACAATGAAAGTGAAAATTTTCTTTAACTCATAAATAAAATTTAATAACATAATTTTAATTTAAAAAGCCCCAGCTCGCATGGTTTCTCCAAGGGAAACAGAGATGTTCTTGGAACACTAAGCTTTTCTTGGAGAAAATTTCTTCCTGTAGATAATCATCTTGAGAAGGGCCTTAGTTGGGATAACAAAACATGTGGGTTTTGTTCTGATCTTTTGAACTTGCTTGAATTATGTCCTCAGCAGACATCAATGACATATTTGTTTGTAATTGCTTATTTTACTTGCTGAATTTAGACCTCTGTGAGCCATCTGTAATGTGTCACATAGATGCCACTATTTAGAAATGGGGGAAATGTAGGAATTACAAACTTTCTTTTTTACTATTTCAAATGTTAAGGCCAGTCCTTGAGAACACGGAAGAAAAGACCTAGTCCTCTTCAGCTGTACTGTTGAGTGTCTCATCATTCCTTGTCTGACAAAAGCTCACTTTAAATCACTGATAGTAGAAATCTTGCATTGTACTCCAGAGGTACAAGATCCTTCATGAGGTTGCTGTGCCACACGTGAGACCTTATTTTGTAAAATTCAGGCTTTCTACCTCAACAGTGCAACATTCTGCACTTGAGTAACAAGTGAGGTCTGCAGGCACTTTGCCTGAGACATCAGTGGGAGGTTTTCTGGAGTAAGATCTGCCCCTAGGAAGCAAACTGAGGCTGAATTTTGTTAGTGCTAACTAGCTGGCTATCATATTTCCTGTTGTGTGGTGTGAATCAATCCATCTCTTCATCACATAACTGCTAAGGACAGATGGCAATTACAGTGATGCCTGCAGCTGTTTTCTTGAAAAATGGCTGTATTTGTTTCTCTGGGGAAAAAAAAGGCAGAGATAATAAAGATAATTTTCCTGTTGCTTATAAACTTTGCAAAAGTTGAAGTGATTTCCGTGTTTTTGCATGTCACTTTTTTACTGTGTGTCACTGAAGACCATTTTATCAGGTGTTACAGTCCATCCCTGCTGGCAGGAATTCCTCTGAACTGCTGTGGAGGGAAACATCAAAACTGGTCCTCAGAGCATGTGCATTGTTTTTCAGGAGAGCTGAGACGGAGCATGGAAACTCACTTTTTAAAAATCAATGCGGCTTTTTGCCAGAATTATTCCATTCAGAAGTTGTGTCTAGATCTTTTGAGGGGTTGCACTCTCCGCTGCGTGGTGCAGTTCTGAGAGTGAAGAGAGGGAGACACAAGCACACCACCAGTGAGGAAGACAGAGCTGATTTCTATGTGTAGCAGCATTTTGTCTGTGTGTATGAAAATTGACATCATGGTGTAGGAATGTTGACCGTGTTTTGCATTTTGCTAGCTGCACTTACTGGAAAGCATGCGTTTCAAAGGGAGTTTTCAGTTTTTATAAGTCTTTGCTTCCATAATAGCCCGGTCTTATTTTGAATGTAGACTTGAGCTATGAATAAAATTTAACTCGTGGAGTAAGATTCCTCTGGCGCAAAATGAATGAATTAAATTATGCAAACATTAACCAGTAATGTGCGTGTCTGGGTCAGAATAGTCAAAGCCAACCTTTAGGTTCCACTGTTACCGCTCAGCATTGTCCTACTCTGTTCGAGAACGCCTTACTCTGAGAGTAAGGATGCTGAGTTTGGATGATCTTCTCTCAAGAAAAGCTGCAGTAAGTGTGGAGAAAGCTTAGCTGGCTGCACAAAACCAACCCTTTGGTTGTGGGAAATTTCCACTAACTGGGTGATTTCTTAGTTCCAAATGGGTCTGTGATAGAAGGGAGCCTAGAAGTGAAGAAAAAAGTCTAGCAGCAATGAAAAAGTGGCACTAGCTCTTCATCAGGAGAGTAATCATTCAGATAAAATTGGCAAAATTCAATTAGATTATCTTTTAATAATGTGCTGGCCTCTCTCTTCGACCTTCATAATCCAATTAATTTTCCCAGAGTTATATACTGTGTAGAAAGTTGGCAACCCAAGTTTCCCATGTCATCAACTCTATCCAGTCTCCTGAGAAAGCGTTTTCTGAGTGCAACATCCTTGCACCTGCTACTTCTTCCCCAGCTCTTCCCAAAGTCAGACTTCTCTGAACACCTTCATGAATCTATTCTATGTTACTGAAGCAATTTACTGACTTCAATAATGGGATTCCCCAGCTGATAGGAGACAGGTCCAGCTCCATTAACCTGTTCTTGTAACGAGGGACCCAATTCTTTTTTCAGTGTCTGGGATAGATGGATTGGAAAGAGTTAGACATCTGTATTCTGAGAAATTACATCTGTGTCTTTAAGTGAAATCCAAAGTACCTAGTACCTGTTAAAGAGTCTATGCCTTTGCCTGCAGAGAAAAGTTAACACATTTTCTCACAAGGAGCATTTAACAACCCCAGAAAAGTATAACTCTCTTCTTCAGTGGTGGTGTGCAATGTCTCAGTTCACTGCTGAAAAGTTAAACTTTGTTCCTATGTGCGTGCTGTATGGAAATACGTGCCTGTGTAGCTTATGTGATGGCACTAACAAAGTCTCAGGCAAACAGATTGTCTTTGAGTTTTTGTCTGAGTTGTTAGATAGCGGCAGGTTCCTGGTGGACTCTGCCTGACGTATAAGTTAAAAGGGTGCTGCGTAAAACAATGATTTATCTCAGCATTAGTTTTAGTGGAGAAATTAGACACAATCAGAGCTTTTTGCACAGCTAAATAAGGATATGGGTTGAGAAAAATGAGGAATGATGCTTCATGTTGAAGGGTGATGCATTTTGCTAGGCTGAATACCTGCTCTGGGGCTTGCAGTGGCATGACTGGTTTCGTAAAATAGGGGCCTGCTTGCAGGATCTGTCTTTTGTGTTGGAATTGACTCTTTTAATAAAGTAGCTTAGAAAAAAATCATGTTCAGAGCTGCATAGTTATTATCAGTTAGGTCAGAAATAATATATGGAGCACCTGTGTAGAAATAAAATTTAGAGTTCTTGGGGCATCCTTGATTCTAATACATCTTGCTTTCAGAAACCTATTACTCTGTGCGGGTATTTGTGTTGAAACTTGTCAAGTTCTGTTCCTCGACACTTGTTCAGCTTTTAAAATGCTGGTGTGGCTCATGTGTGTCCATTCTTTTTTTCAGAGAGCTGCCCTGGCTGGTGCAGTTTCTCTGGGCTGTCAGTACCAGAGGGTCTGTGCTGCAGAAGGGATTTTTCCTTCTGTGGGTTTGTGTGGGGGTCGGTGAGGTGCACTCAGCTCTTCCCCAGGGCTCTGGAGCCGCAGAGGCCTCTCAGTGGGATCAGTCCTGGCTGCTGTGAAGGGCACGTAAGAGCTCGTGTTTTTCAGAGGCATGTAAGTTGAGTGGCAAGGCTCTCACCTAGCTGTTATTTTCCTACATTTGGTAATGTTTGCTCTATTTTTTATTTGCCAACTGCAAAAAAAAATTTAATGCTTATTCTTAATATTTCGTCAGAACATTTCCCCATAACAGCTGTATTTCAAATGTATCTCAAATGTTCAGTTATTAATTGTCATGATACCTACCTATGACTTTTATTGTTTATTTCTAGAATCTGATTTCAAGTGTGGCAAGAACTGTACAAGCTTTATTGTTACGGGTGAAATTTAAACTTTATTGGGATTAAGTGTTTAATAGTGTAATTTGCTGCATATGTTGCAAATACAAGCTGCTATGAATAGATCCTCTGTAAAAAAAAAGGGCATTCGATATGTTATGTATGGACTTAAATCCAATATGTTGTTATCTTTAACTAAAGGAAATTATAAGAAGAGATTTACAGAGAAGGGTTTATTCTATTAACTTTAATTTCTCTAAAACTTTTCTCAATTGAAGTTGAATTTGGTTTCTGTATTTTGACTTTGTTTAAAATATGCTGTACATAACTTCCTCTGTTCCTTGAATATTATTCTGAAAATAGTACAAATTGGCTGTTTTTCATCTACATAAGAAGAGAAAAATATAATTAGCAGCAGTAGGTGGATTATTTAAGTGGGTTGCCCTGATTCCCTATTTGTCCACTCACAGTAGACTTGAGGATTTAAGCGCAAGGTTTCCCGTTACATTACTAGATTTTAAAAATGTAATTTCTCTATCTTATAAAGAACTGGGAGTGAGACTCTCCCTTTCCTATGTGTCTTTGACCCTCAGCCTGCCAGGAACTAGTAGTACAGAATGCATTGATTTAGAGTAGATATTGGTTTGTATTCTAGTGGCTTTCAGGTAATTTGGAATGATTCTGTGCTTGTAAATGGCAGAAATGAAGAGTTTTGGTCTATTTTGAGATTGAGAGACTGTATTAAATCTTTCTGGTGTAGAACTTTTGGCTTGGAGATTTAATCATTGTCCCATACTTCCTTTTAAAGTGTGTAGCTGCTTCTTTGAGGGTTTTATATTAAGTAGGTAATCAGGCTTTTTTTCTTTTTGAGAAATTGGTTGTATTTTTTCATAGAACAATTTGCAGTCAGTACCTTTGTTATTAAAGCTGGAGTAATGCAAAATGAGGGAAATGCTGCATGCATTATCTTAACTCTAGGAAACAAAAATCATATAGCAAAGGGACAAGTCTCATTCAGTCGTTTTTGAATGGTTTTCTGCAAGAGGACAAAAAGTTTTAGACCTTGTGTGATGTGTAGGATTTCCTTCAGCCTTTCCACCAGGAACTATAAAAAGGTTGTATAAAGACACAGAATAATTACAGCCTGAGTCAGGCCAGCAAGTTGGCTTTTTTCACTGTAATCACGATAAAAGAACATCTTTCTTGGCCAAAAGGACTGGACTATGAAATAGAGATGTTCTGGACTGATAATTCCAAGTACAGCCAATCTTGCAGAGAAATACACAGGTTAAGATTTATATTTGGATCTTGTTGTTTAAAATGGATGCTGTTCAGGCTGCTTATATAATAGCTTTTTACTCTGTGTAGGGTGCAGAGGAAACCAGGCCTGTAAGAAGTGCAAATGAAAATAGGAATACTGCCACAGATAAGCCATGCTGGAGTTAACCGTGAGACTCTTATCGTCTGCAGCTTGCAAAGCAGTGGAGAATGTGGAGAACTGTATAATTATGTAGGATAAGAATAGATCAACTGAATCAGTAAGATCACAGTATTTCACACCACTGCAAGTTCACCAGATTGTGAAGGTTCCAGCTTCAGTAGTTTCTAGTGTCGGGGTTGTCTTTAGTCTGAGATTTCATGAATGTATGGGGCAAAAGGAATCTTCTGCAATTAAATAAAAGGGCAGATGAATTTATTTCCCTCCCTTTGCACAGTCCATTGTTCTTGGATTCTGTCTGTGTTTTGAAAAGTCTTAGAATGCTAAAGACAAACATATGAGAATCTGGAACCATGCTAAAGCTTTAGATACTGAGCTGTTAGGGTTGGCCTGCGAGCTCACATTAGCTTGTACTGGCAAACTAAGAGCTGACTGCGGATAAGAAAATTCAGGGGAGGTTATTGCCACAGATCCTTCCAAAAGTGCTCAGGAATAGCTGAAAAATGTTCTGTAGGAATAGTGCCCCTCTGTAAATCTTTAAAATTAAACTGTGCTGTCAAGAATTCTGTTTAACCTTAGGTGCAAATGGTAGTGGTAAAAGAGCAGCTGCTAGATATACAAGAGTGGATGATCTTGCTCCATTGGTTGGACATGAGGCATGTGTTGAGGACTCCACATTTCCCCTTCCCCTCTCTGGTCTTAAAAGTAGTGAGCAGAGTATCCCATGTCCTGCAAGAGGCACGACGGTTTTTGAAAAGACAAGGTCAAAGGGAAAGAAACAAGATCATGTGTACTCTTTCAGAATTCAGTATATAAAAAGCTGCTTTTGAAAAGCTTTTCCTTAGTAGTCATCCTACTTCTGAGAAAAATAGGAGTGTTTTCCACTTGGCTGGAGCAGGAGAGGCCGAAGGACTCGCCTTCCAAAGGATGTCCGTGGCACTTAGAGCTGATGGCTCATTTTGCATGCAAGGCAAATGTGTTAAGAGATTTGATTGTACCAGCAGCAGCAGTAGGAGCCAGTCCCTCCACAGCCTGTCCTGTACTGGTCAAAGCTGGGAGGGTTTTTCAGTAGCTTAACTCCAGTCTCTGCTTCGCGTTCAGTTGTGGATCTCTAAGCCTCAGTTGCTGGTAGATTAAGTGAAATGCCAGGAACTTGGTATCTGCTGAGAAATTATCACCTCCTCCAGTTAGCTTCTTCAAACTGCTGGTAAAGAGAAGGAAACAAGGCCTTTTATGCTACTATCTGTCTGCTATGCCATCGTAAACTCCGGTGTGATATTCTGGAGTAAAATTATTCTGTCAAATTTCCTGTAGAAAGATAATCGCAGTTGGAAAGCAGTGCATGACTTATGACATGCCTCAGCTCCTCTGTCCTGGGAACCATCCACTGTGCATACACATCTGCTTCTGTACACCCACACAGGATGGGAAGATATTCCTCCACAGGAAGGTCTTCCGTTCCCTCAGAATGCAGGTGGTATGTATTGGCAAATCACGGATTGTGGATGTGGGGGCCGAGTTCCCAGAGCAGAGCACACGGAGCGGAGCAATTAGCTCAGCTGCTCGGATGAGAATACAAGATGAGTGAGTAGGAATACGATCACACGGCCCATCTTTCTGTGTTCCTCCTGTGATAGCTGTTTCACTCACACTTGCTACTTGTTGCATTTGAAATACTGACCATTAGAAGACTAAAAGTGCTGTGTAATGAGATCAGTTACGAGGAAGACACTTGGTGCTTAAAATATTTAAACAAAATGCAGGGCGTTTCATAGGGGATCATACATTTACAAATTCCAAAACTGTAGACAATGCCTTGCCTTTGAATTACAGATGTTCCTATGTGCTGTCTGTTTTTTATCCTTTTTTGTTCACTGAATGCCTTTTTGTAATCACCTGGATCATTTTAAAGCTGCTTAATGAAATTTCTTTGCTGGATGTGGAAGATGGGTGATAAAATTGTAGTGTTGAATATATCCTGATTAAAACAGGCACCCTGTTCTGAATTAGCAGTTTCTATTTTCATTTTATGTCTGACTGGCTCAGCTGTGTCTTTTAACATTTCAGCAATTCTGGTTCATTCAGAGGATTTATTTCATTCTTTCCAGCAGCAGGGCCTGTGTTTATCTTTTCTCACCTCAGTAAGAGCCCTTTCCCCTTTACCATATCAGTCCTCCAGCATTACTGTACACATTGTATAGAAGAACAAAAATGAGTCATTAAACTAATGACCATTAGTCTTAACAGTTGTCAGTGAACAGATGCCTGCAGTGCCTGTCATGTGAGCTTTTAATTGCTCTGGGGCTTGCTGCTAAAGCAGAGTAATCTAAGTAGTGGCTTCTTAGTGAGGGTACATGTGAAATGCTGTCAGTTAATGCTGGCAAATGAGTTGTGACCAGGAAGGGAACGATCTTCAGATTAATGGTATGTCCTTGTCAATAGCTGCATTATTTTCTTTTTGTTCAGTTATTGAACCTTTTTCTGGTTAGCATTTAATTTTTAATGCTGGATAGTGTGTCTGGCTCAGTACAATACACAGTTAAAACTTTGCCCTGCTTGAGATGCTTTCACTGGCAAGAGAGAAAGATGAAATACACTTGAACAACCACCCTTTCTCCCCTGCAAAAAGTGAGAGGAAACTGAAAAATGGATGGATCATAAATATCAAGACTGGCATCACTGGACTGAGAGAATAGTTAAGCTGAGATTTAAATGTAGCTGAATTAGAGTGCTCGGAGAAGTGAGTTGCAGTGTTTGAACAGCAGGCCTCAGTCTGGGAAACCATTTCAGCAGCAGCACATCAGGTGGGAACGATGGTACTGGAAGTCACTGTCAATAATCTCAGAGTGGCAGATGAATGATAAGACAAAAATAATTTCTTAGGGAAAAATGGTTTACTATGAAGTAGCATGCTTTGCCTCGTGGTCGGTGTATCAGAATTCCTGACACCAGTAAAGCACAAAAAGCTTAAAACCCCTAGAGCATTTTGCAGAAATGCATTTGAGACTTAGAGACTGCGTGCTATGAACAGTTTCTTTCGGGAATTTCTTTTTGAAATCATGCTGAAACAGGTGTGCACACGTGGAGGGCGCTTGGCTGAAAGGCATTCACCTCATGTGCCTTATTAATAGGCCTTAAACCAACATTCCTACAGCAGAACCGTGACCATTTAACTGCTTCCTTATTGTGAAAATGTTCCTGACCAGCTCAATGTGCAAGGCTGCTCAGTCCATAAACACTGCAAAGGGACCTAATGCAACGGAGAAAGAAGAGCAGACAAAGAACTGGGTTAATATCACTAAAATTATCAGAAGTAGTGGAAAACTAACAGTGGAAAAAATCACGTTTTCCTCACCATGTGTTAAACGCATTCGTGTGCTGAGCTGTTGGAAATCCTGAGTGAGCCTGGGAGCGAGCGTCTGGCTGGGGCATATCTCTACAGTCTGGCTTCTTCCAGGTGAGAGAGGATTCGTCAGCTAGGGGTAACAGGGAGGAGAGAACCATTTTGATTATTTACACTCTTATTCAGGGTGCTCTGTCTCTGTAAGTAGAATTTTGGGATACACACCCCTCCCCACCCCCTCTTTAAAGAAATATTTGTGAGTTGGTAGCAGGCACTCTCGGTGCTCTGCTGAGAAAGGTGGGTGAAGAGCAGCGATAGCCCAAGCTCTGCTGTGGTACTTACAGGACTGCTCGGTCATTGAGAAGATTTGTGGTGGTAGATATGGATTATCAGAAGCTTTCTGTCTTCCTGATCTGTCAAAGTTGCTTAGTTGCGTGGCCTTTGGGTTCTCCTACTTGAGTCTGGGCTATTTTATCTTCAAAAAAGCTGTGCCAAAGATGAATTTTCCTGCTGAGAAATTACTCCAGTTCTTGGTGGCTGAGATTTGCCTGTTTCCAGGTCAATTTCTATTATGAGAATTTGTAGTCATTTACAGCAGCAGAGCAATTCCATCTATTTCTTCTACCTGTTTAGCTCCTGATAAACACCACGCTGTTGCTGATGACAATATTGTATAAACAGTGTGCAATGAAGAAAAATTACCAGTGCTAGGGCAGCTTTTGTGGGGCTGAATATTTGCCAGTTTTTCCCTGCCACCTGAATCAGAAGCAGATGTACAGAGACTGAGGGCAGGGAGCAAACTCGCTGTCATTAGCAATGAAAGGCATGGCAGTGATAGAGCCACTGTTCAAGTTTCCTCACATGACAAAAGTCACTGGTTTTAATTGCGCTCGTGAACAACTTTAACATCAAAATCTTCAGCATTTAGCTCTGAAGTGCATAGTGGTTTAGGATTCTTTTTTTTTTCTCCCCGAAGTGCAGTGGTTTTAATACCATTCCATCACCCCACACATTTCCCTTCTTTGTGTTTTCATTATGCAACAGGAATTCTCTTAAAAATCTGGATCCGCCACTAGTTCTAGCAGGTGTTTGGCTTCTGAGTGCCAGAGTTTTTTTCTTCACGCAGCTTATGGATGAGAATTTCACTGCCCTTAGGCACAATTTCAACTGAAGTATATGAAAAGCATGTTACTGTGTCAGTTCAAATTATATCACTATTAAAGAAAAAACTCAAAAGGAAATTAAATATAAATAATCATACTAACATAACATAACATTAATAACATTAAGGTTATAATTTAAATTAAAAAGAATTGGGAAAATCTGAGTCAGAAGTCCCAGACTCTCCTGAGAGCAGCCATTGTAAATGAGGATATTGACAACTTTGAGTCACACAGTATGTCTTGATGAATAGTACCATAGCACTGGAGAATATAAGAACTAAGTGTATGTTTTAGTTTTGTAGAATACACTGTATGGGAACTAAGTATTGTGTGAAGTCTTGTATCCTACTTTCCCTTGTCCTTATCCTGTTTATCTGATGGTGGCCAACACTCTTTTGCTGTACCCCACGGCGTCTGAGGTCCCATTTTGCTCATGTATAAATATACAAATTGCTACCACCTGTGTTGCTTTCCTTGGGGTGTTTAGACCTGCATGTAGACAAGTTGGTCATATGGAATGGAGGGTTTTTTT
The DNA here is from genome assembly GCA_013397725.1 of Rhagologus leucostigma. Taxonomy (NCBI): domain Eukaryota; kingdom Metazoa; phylum Chordata; class Aves; order Passeriformes; genus Rhagologus; species Rhagologus leucostigma. The sequence goes on from VZTD01002215.1 coordinate 826,945, forward strand.
CCTTAAATCCTGGGTCCTGCTGTCACACCAGTGTGGGCATGTCATTGTGGCCAGATGAGAGCAAAGGGGCATTTTATGAGTACTGTGCAGAATTGTTAACAAAATGGTGCTGTGAAGTTTCAGCCGCCCAGAAATTTTGCTTTATGTTAGTTTTTAGGAGGGTTTTTTTTTAGCTGCAACTTTTGGTTACCTGGGAGCACTTAACACCTTTCTTGCAACCTTTCTTCAGCATAGAGTAGTTGTCCAGTCTGGATACTGAGGAAGGGGATGAGAAGGAAGTAACTTATTAGAAAAGTGTGGTGTTGGTCTTGCAAGCCAGTTGGGTGCTGTTTATCTCACTAGGAAAGGATTAGGCTGCTGCAGCCTCTTGTTCATCTCGTGAGGCCTCTATTCATCAATTTTTAGTGGTGTTATTGAGTAATCCAAAGGTCTGTGTTAATGCATGGCCTTCCAGAGCTACTAGAGTGTCTTGTTCCTTCATGGTGGAGGCTTCTTCCACCCTATAAAGGAATGACACTATATCCTTCCTCATTTCATTTTGTTCTTTCCTCTGCTCCTTAAGCAATGTGAATCGTCCTTCAGCGCATGTATTGATTTGTTGGGCTTTATAATCCAGCTGCCTCTGACGGTGATCCTATGTAGCCTTAAACTCTGCTTCTTTCTTGCCTTTTGTAAAGAAATCTGCAGTTCCTCAATGATCGTGCATCCAGTCCCCTCCAGGATGTAACTGGACCCGCAATCGTGGTCACAGACAAGCAGGATTGTCTGTTTCCTGCAAAGGAGTGCAGTTGTCAGCAGCTTGTCACTTTAACAACAACAACAAAAAAAATCCTTTGCCACGTGGTGTTCATGATAAAGGACACTGACAAAGTGTCCTGGATTTGGCTGCATGGAGTTCATTTTCCACCGGGTAGCTGGTATAGTGCTGTATTTTGGATTCAGGATGAGAATAATGGTGTTTTGGTTGTTGCTGAGCAGTGCTTTCACTAAGTCGAGGACTTTCCATCTTCTTGCACTGTCCTGCCAGCCAGGAGGCTGGGGGGGTGCACAAGAAGTTGGGAGAGGGGGCAGCCAGGACAGGTGACTCCAAGTGGCCAGTGGGAGGGATGTCCCATACTGGATGGGATCACACTGAACAATAAAACTGTGGAAAGTTGGCCAGGGGTGGGTGGCTGATGCTCAGGGACTGGCTGGGTGTCAGTCAGCAAATACAGAGCATTTGCACTGGGCATCACTTGTTCTGTACATTTTTTTATCATTATTGTTTTTCTTATTTTCTTTTCCTTTTTTGTCCTATTAAACTGTCTTCATCTCAGGCCAAGAGTTTTACCTTTTTCCTGATTCTCTCCCCCATCCCGCTGTGGGGGTGAGTGAGGGAATGTCTGTGTGGTGTTTAGCTGCCTGCCAGGTTAAACTGCAACACAAAACTTTAAAAAAATATTTTGGCTTATCCTGGTTGCTTTGCTAAGGATGCTCATAGTACTTTTGTAACACGTTTATTTCTGTGGAGATCATGAGAAACCCTTAGAAACTATTAACGAATAAAAGATAGAGTTCCATGAGAATATGCTCCAATAATACTGAAAGGACTTTATTTATGACAAGAATGTTACCAAATATTAGCTTAATACATAAGGAATAAAAAGAAGGTTTTGTCTGGAGTAGTGGAACATACAGTGAAAGAGGTGACAAAAAAAATCTTTTTAGACTTCAGTCACCTATGTCTGCCTTGCAAGATTTTAAAAAGAGGTTTAAATGAGGTATTTTCTCAGAGGTATTTTCTGTCTCATTTCCAGATATTCCTTCCTTTCACTGTTTCATTACAGAGGAGAGGTGATAAAGGGGATTCAGTCTTAAACAAAAAAAAGAGTTAAAACACCCCCCAACCACTCCTATGCCCTCAAAGCAAAAGCTTTGGAGAACATTGCAGGTAGAATCTTCCCTCACCAGAACAGATTGTTTTATCTACATGCTATAAAATTGCTTTTCTGTTGGATCTAAACATGGCTGTGCCCCTTCCCCGTTCCCCAAGGCTAAGCTAATGATTTGAGGAAATAATTGGGTATTGCATATTTTGAAGGCAGGGTCTGATCCAGAGTCAGTAACTCTCTGACAGTGATTGGAAGTGAACTGCTCAGGGGTTATCTGGTCTGGGTGACGAATTTTTCCTCTTGGCTCTTATTTATACAAAACTAGAGAGAATTGATTAGGCAGAGTTACAGTCCTAATAGTAGGTGTAGCATCATGAGGGATGTTGTCCTGCTGCAGGTGGATTTGGGCCCTGGTTCTGTAAGGATGTCACTGGGACCTTCCCCGCTGGTATCACTGGGAGCAGCCACAGTCTGCCAGTGCCTCTCGTTTCAGAGCAAATTTTAGGCACATCCAATCAATTCTTTGGAAAGAAGGTCGAGTCTGCCTAACATAGAGTTTAGAAGAAGCTTCACTGGAAGAAGGAAAACTTCAGGGTTCATATTTCTTTTAGAAATGTGAAGCGGAGTCGATATTTAAGCTGGGTTTTGAAAGTAAATGAAGTTTTGGCTAAATACTACTGCAGCCTTTCAGTGAAAGGTTTAATCTTTTAGCCAGACAATAGCAAGAGAAAACATAAGTAATTGTTGATAATATCCAAAAGCTTAATCACTAGTATAAATTTTAGAAGGTGCAGAAAAAGATTTCAAAATGTGTTGATCTCAGTCTGCAGCCCAAGCTGTGCCAAAGAAAATGTATTTACATTTAATCAAGAAAAATGGTGGTAGAAATGTCCTTTTGAAGAGACTGAAAGATAGGATCTTAACTTAAAAACAAAATGATCTCCATTATTTTTCCTGTTTCAGTGTTGGCTTAAAGTTGTACAAACCGACAGCCTGAACAAAGGTTTGGGCTGAGCACTTTTGTTCTGGTGACGTGATCTTAGGCACATTCCAGTCACTGGAATGACTCCGAGTGCTTGAATGGGCGCAGGATGGTTTGAGCAGCAGAGATGATGTAGGCAGTTGCTTTCTTGCAGCTGTGAATATGATTATAGTTACAGCTTAGATTCAGTTTTCAGTGATAGACACTTGAACCAATAGCTGAACTATCAGTTTCTAAGTTGCTTGCTGGCAGCGTTTTACTGTGTTGGAAAAAGGTGGCTTATCCAAAATGTTTAAGAGTTGTCTTTTAACTTTGTGTGTGTCTTCAACTTAGAGGCACTTTTTCCAAGCTTGTTTTGTTTCTTCATGTTCAAACAGGCCTAGAATGAGAAGTGAGAGGGAAAATCAAAATTTTTTTTTTGAAAAAGCAAGCAAATTAAAATTTGGGCTTAAATCAGATGTGTCTTAAATCTGCTTTTAATTAATACAGAGCATGCAACATGGAAGAACAATCCTTGAGTCTCTCACTCTAGTTCTGTTCCCAGCAGAGCTTTTGACTCTTTCTTTAAGAGTCTTTCAGATTTTCTCAGTTGGGTTCTTCCTGATGAAATCCGACAGCCAAGTTCTTCTTTCAGAGTTCTTCTATGAAGAAGTCCTTGACTTCAGTTCAGCCAAGTCCTCTTTCATTTTTCTAGGAGAAATGACATTTATACTTTAATTCTGATTTGAAATGCTGGCCTCTTAGTTTAATATTAATAATTAAATAATTGGCCTGGTCTGCAAAAATGCTAAGCTGCTGGCAGCTTCTGTGGAAACTCGGTTCACTTGCAGAGTCCTTAAATGTTTCAGTGTCCCGCATTAGGAAGCTGTTTTTGTAGATTTTGGCCATGACAAAAGCTAATCTGACTCTTACTAGATATTTATTCATCAGGATTGCTTGCTCTGGAGAGATCTGAAGTTCTGAACTGTTAATGTGACATTGTTTATTTGCAAATACACTTTTCCATGTTGTGATGAAGCTGGAGTGCTGTGCTCTATCTAACATTTTTGTATTGGAGTCCTTGAAAATCCATTAAACTAAACTGCTGCTTAGCTGGTATATTGCTTCCCTGGGGCGTAAATCAAACGCTGCAGCAGCTTAGGAGACAGATATTTAACTTGAATTAAATGGCAATACACACATTTTGGTTTATGATTGGACTTGCTGTGTGTATTAATCTCACAAACACGTATTTACAAGTCATTAAAAATGCAAATAGTTTGTCTCATTTTGCTTTTCTTGTCTTTTTTTCCCCTAAAATAATGGTTTTGGAAATGAACGCTGCCCATTTTCCACTTCCAACAAGAACTAATAAAAGAGCCACAAAACTATGGAAAGCAAACTGCCTTCACTGTATTTGTCTTTTCTTTATAAAATTTTCTTTGGGCAGGCTAGGGCAATTGTGCATAACTGTAAAGCTTTATTTGATTGGACCCTTTATCTTTTGTCTGTTTCTTTTCAAAAGTAAGATTTGAGGCAGTTTCAGGAAGAACCATGGTATTTGTCATTTTCAGCATTTGAAATAGATCATTTTGAAGCTTTCATCTGTATTACTCCGGTTTGCTCTCATTATGCTCCCAAGTTTAGCAAGGACACAGGCTGAGTTATGGAATGACTGATTCAAGTCTAGGTAGTGTTGTTATGTCTGAAGTGTATGTAACAGCAGAGTTCTTACTTTTCTCTGTATGTGGTTCTTGGTGTGAAGGAACTCTGAAATTAAAAGTTCCTCTGTACCTGAAACAGTAATGTTCTATTTCTAATTATGTTCAAGTCATTTCTTTGAGACATTAAATCCTCTGTTTTCTCATATTCTTGACCTTCACAGCTCAGATTTAGTAGAAAGCTCTCTAAAGCTGCTGCTGTCTATATATAAATATGGAACAATTACTTTCAAGTCTCCTGGTGGCTATGATTAAGTAGAATAGTAGCATGCTATTCTGAGGTTTGGTTGAGCTTTGTCTTGGCCTTAGTATCAAATTGTCTCCAGAAACTGTAGACTAAACTAGATTTTTTAAATTTATCTGGAATTACAATAGCAGTTTAAATCCTTGGATGAAATTGTTGCTCTCTGAGTTGGAAGGAATGACCAATGATTAATATTTATAATTTTTAGTAGTGGGAAAACTCTACAGTTTAGTGATTTGTTAATTGTGAGCTGAATGGCAATAGTTAACGTGAATCCTGGGTGTCAAGGCAAAAAAAGAGCAGTTAAAGCACTTTGCAATTGTGTGGTGGTTTCAGAATGTGCCGCTGGGATTCCTTTTGGGTCAAACGGAACCAGGAGTTGTGCCCCAGCAGCACCTACTGTGCTCAGTCACTGGGAGATGCTCAGCTGTGTGTGGGCGTTCAGCCCTTCTCAGCCATGCTACGTGCTGATGGCAGTGTTGGCTGGGAAGCACTCACTGACCGTTCCTCTTACTCTCAATAATGAAATCAAATCAAATCCTCCAATCCAGCAGCTTGGGCAGATGCCTCTAGTCAGTGTTATACAGATGAATGAAACCGGGCAGCAGTAAAAACAACGTGCAGCTCTTGGTGGAAGGAGATCCAAAATCCAGAGGCCTGGATACAGGCAATGCTTTGTGTCTTCTGCAGCTGGAAGTGGAAGAGTAATTTGGTCTTTCAGCACTCAGGTGGGGAGTGGTGAGTGAGGAAGCAATCACAGCCTGAGATCAAAGCTGTGCTCCAGCATAAGGCTGGAATAAAACCAGGGCCATTTCACACTTCCCAGGACCAACATACATTATCTGCTGATCAAGGTAGTTCTCCTTGATCACACAGGCAGAAAGATGTAGCGTGGAAGACCTTATTTTTTTTGGTTTCTGACTAATCATTTACATGTCCTAATCAACTAGAAAGGCTTTCAAACCCTGATCTGCTTCAAATTTTTATATTTTCTTTTTTTGTCAGTAGGTAATATATACTTTCTTGGTGCAGAATATATGAATTTCAATGAATTTTATGTAGTGATTAGTATTATATCTGCTTTGGCTACATTATCACCTTCTACTGTCTTCATATGCTTAAGATCATAAAAGCTGGTGTAAAATGCCTGTTCTAAATCTTAAGTGTACTTGTAACTTGACACATTTATTTGAAACTATTGAGATTAAAGTGGCCATTTAACAGACCTAAAACACTAGCATGAAATGTAATTGTTTTCTGAAACTTGCACTTATAGTCTTTACTTTAAAACATGAATTTATATCAGAGTAGTTAAGTCATTGGGATGATCTCAAATATACTATAAATCCACAGACTGTTGAAATTTGAATTATATTTAAGCCAAAGTGCCCATAGAAATATAAAAAGCCTCATAAGAAACACTGGTAGATTCCTCAGTGGGGAATAAAATGGACTAAGTAGAAACATTATATTTTGTGTTCAGTACAATGTATGAATGAAAGTGCATTGGGAACATGCAGCTTATTTGAAGGTATCTGGATCTAGAGGGTAAAAATGATTTTCTGCTACTTTGGTGAGTGGATACAAAAGAGTTCTTTGAATATTTGAAGATTTGCTTTTTTTAAAATTAACTTCTCAGTTTGGGTTTTTTATCAGATGTAATTCCTTGGTTTCGACATCGGTTTGCCATGACAGGTCATAGTGTGTTCTTAGTTGGCTTTTTTTATTTTTAATTAACTGCTTTGCTGCATTCTTCCTTACTTGAATTATATTAGACAGGTAGCAGTACCTATTGCTGCAGCTGACAGATCAGTTTCCATTGTAACCTCCTGTGTAACCTTATAAAATATCTGCCTTTTACACGGAATTTTTCCATGCTTGGAAGCCAGATTTTGCTTGCCTGAATCTAGCAAGCGTTCCTCTGCTTCTCAAGTGCCTAGCTGCTCATTACCTTTTAACAAGGAAATGGAATGTGTGTTAGAAGCCCGTAGTTTTTTTATGTTTATCAAATTGCTATTTCAGCTTCAAATATTGGCATGTTTTATATTCAAGGCATAATATTGATTAATGTCCAAAGACTTTTTATTTTAAATGTTTAACCTACAAAGATGAGAAATAAAAGCAAGTTTATTGCTACATATCCTACTGAAAAATTTGTTTATGAGAAATTAAGCAACAGTGGGATATATACAATTAGCTAAGAAGTATGGTGGGGTAATTTTGATTCTCTTCTGCTTGTAAATTAGGCAGCTCTTCAGAAAATATTGTTGTAAATCACTAGCACTTAGGAGTATTCTTTTCCAACGTATTCTACAAATATAAACTAACCAATACACCATTAATATAGGTCAGCAGGTGTTGTAACTGTTTTACACCTGGTGAAACTGAGGTAGTAATGATGAGTACTTTAACCCAGGCTGCTTGAGATTTAGAAAGCATCTCTCTTATCCATTAGTCCTGTGCTGAAATCATAGGATTACCTCACTGCCATATTCCCTCACACAGGATCTATCGATAGCCCACTGAAACCAGTGGGGAAAGACGCCAGATTATGTCAGCCCGTTTCATGTCTGGGTTATGCTTCACGTGTCAAGGCTCGCATCAGCTGCAGCCAGCTCGGGTTCAGCGGGAAGCATAACTGTGGACCTCTCTTCATGGCCTTGTGGGGAAACTGCTGTTATCAAATGTACATTTGTTCTCTGTGTTTTGTTACTGAATTATGCATAAATAAAGTCAGTTGGGTAAAGTGTAAAAGTGAGGGCTCCGCTGCAATAAGCTTTAGAAATGTCACGATAATACGGTGTGAGTGTGAATTACTCTCATGTAGGCCTGACGAAAAAATCCTCCTTACAATCTTGTTCAGTCTTGCACGCTGAAATATGACCTTTCCCCTAGTCTAGACATGTCCTTTGCAAGCTATTTCTAGTTTATATGAAGACTGCTTGATTTAAACCAAGTACGTTAATCTGACGCTGTCACGACTGATGGGGTTTGCAGCCTGAGAAGCTGACAGCTCACAACAGAGTAAGCAAAAGCACTGTAAGCTTCTCCAGACCATCCTGCAAATGACATGCCATCTGCTTTTTATGAGATAAGTTGTGAGCTTCAGAAAGTGAACTTACTGCAAGAGAGAAAGTGCAGTAGGTCTTACCTTCCTTTTCCACCACAAACTGGTTAAATTATGGCAATTACTTTTGAAAACTCTAGTTAGCTGGCACCTATATGTGGTACAGCTCTAGCCAAGAGTCTAGAAACTGGGCGATGGCAACTGCCAGCTTTCATGTAAGATTGCTGTGTAAATGTAAAAATATACAGTTTAATTACACGCCTATTTATTAAGTTTGTTCATTGGTGAATGTCCAGCAGTAATGTGTACAGTTCAGGCCTTTTTTTCTTCCCTGAAGGGTTTCAACCTTTTGGAGGGTAATGTTCATCTCCTTTCCCTTTCCTCACTACCACAGGTGGACTCAATATTCTGCATTCAAAAATGATTGCTTATTTTCTCTAGTACGCAAACCAGTTGGCTTCTCAGGGCAGTGTTGAATGCAGGAGGAATAAGGGCAGGAGAGTCTGTGCAGAACATTTGCTACGTGTCTGGGTTGCTTGAGACCTACAGTGCAATGAGCTGGTGTTGGCCCAGCGTGTGCTCGGCGTGTTGGGCACGCTTCAGGTGCGTTGTGATTGCTGACCAGGCACAGATCCTCTGAGCAAAAGCTGTTTCTCTAATCAGGACCCAGGTGTCAGACAGCCCAGCTGGAGGTACCAACTATGATTCACACAGAATCAGTTCCTCTGTAGCTTGAAATGAGCCTTTTTTTTCTTTCCCAGTGTGTTCTCAAATGCTCTTCCCCAGCTGTGAATAGCATCCTGAGCTAACACAGAGTACTGCCTGTGTTCACTCCGGTCATTCCCACTCCCTTCCTATTTCTTCTTTGCAGTAATGTTTTCCTGCGAGATAGAAAAGTAATTCATAGCGTCATGGCTTCATTGTTACCCTACTGTACTAGACGAGCCCTCAAGGTATCTTCTAAGTTGAGTTAGTCTATGATTCTCCCTGTTTCTTCCTGTGAAAATAAATATATTATGTTTACCCAAAAGCCTGTTACCTGCAGTATCCACTTCTCCAGGGAAGTGTTAGGAGGACAAAGGAAGTGTAATGTTGCTTTTTGAATGTCTTTGAGCAATGATGGTTGATAAGCCAGAGATGGTCTCCTTTGGTTTAGTACATTATTCTGCTATTGAAGTATCTTGTTTTAGTTTGGACCTCTGTAGGTATTCAGCGTGTCTGCATCACAGCAAAATATGCACCCAGAAATACCATGCCTTAAAACACAACAACATTTTTTTCCTCCAGAAATTCATGTCTAGATTTTGTAATTATATGCATAGTTCTTTTAAAAAATTACTTGTGTTTGTAGTAGGTGTAACGCGACCTTTCTGAATTTCTTACAGACAGGAGCAGAGCAATCCCAAGGTGCATACTTCCTGCCCGAGTTTGCACTTTCTCCACAGGGGAGTTTTCTTGAGGATACCACGGGGGAACAGTTCCTCACTTACCGTTATGACGACCAGGTCAGTGTGCCATGTGTGAAAATTACAGAGATTGTCATGTTCGTGTAACCCTGAGATACAGATTACTGTGAGACAGATAAAGATACAGAGCCTGTGCTGTCTTTTGAAGGCACATCATATTTATAGCAAGTTAAATGATAACACACTACACAAAATCAAAATTAAGGCACTTAGCTGCATAAATAGTAAGTAAAACCACTTTTGGAAAGTATTAATAGGATGTAATGGAGACAAAAGCAGCTATATTTTAGTGATGTGTTAATGTTTATAGTTACATCTGCCGAATGTATAGAATTAGAGGTGATTGTCCTTTCTGTGTACTGTTTGACTTACCCTAATTTGTTTTATTTAATGGAAAAATCAGTGTTAGGCAGATCTTGTGTTTTCCAGCTTGTGAGAAGTTAGAATATTGTATTAGTTCATGAAGTTTTTGTAAGAGAAGGTTGGGTGAATTATAAAGAAACAAATGGGAAGTGTAATAATGGATGGAGCAGTGTTTAGAAAGAAACAAATTATTTTTTTAAGTTAAAAATATTTAATGCTTTCTCCAGACCCATAGAAACATTATGTTAAACATGGAATATAGATATAAATGTAAAGAAAGCAACATGAAAGAAATGCTGTTAATCTTGGCAAAAGATCTGAAGTAAACCTAGGAAATGTGTGGCGTGCTGTGGAAATTTACTCATAACACAATGTGTTCCAGGAGTCAGTTGAATTTCACATCAAAACTGTCTGAATTACATTCATAGACACTTACAGTACGTTTCTTAATGTAAGAATTTGTTAGGAAACACTCCCTGTGGAAGTGAGAGAAGAGCCAAGCTTTCCCTGCATCACAAGGTATGGTTCTGCCAGTGATGGGCATTTTCATTTCGAAGATGGTCTCCTTGCAGGAGTTACTTGAGGAAAATAATTTGCTCATCACTACCCTAAAAGAGAGAACTGAGGTGAGGATATTTAAGCTTTAAACTGACAATCTTTTTAGATAGACAAAAGGAAGCAGAAAAGGTACAATAGAAAGCGTGCTGAGCCACTGTGAAGTATTTGAATTTAGTTTGAATGTTTACGATAATTCATACTTTTGCTTCCCTAGGGGGTCTTGATTATCAACAGGAAAGGTACTTGGCCTAAACCTTCCTTGGACCAAACACCTGGGAAAGCAATAACTTATAGGACAGTAAAATGCAGCTGCAACTCAGCCTGCATTTAATGACAGTAGTTGAAAAACACTGTAAAGGTTATACACTTTGATCAAAATAGTTTCCATTTAATGGAGCACATTTTAGAGAAGACGATAAATCAAATAGAACAGAGGCTTAGTCTGAGTCCTTGACTAGACTGTTTGGACTATGTGAATAATATAGCTGATTAAAAAACAAACAAAATGAATTCCCTCCAAAAACCCTCAAATATCAGCATAACTCTGTACAGAAACGAGTTCCAAGCTCAATTCCATTTGATGGAAAGAATTCCATTCGAAGGAAAGTTTTCCATTAATTCCATTGAGATCTGAATTGGATCTAGGATATGGCCAGCTTCTGTTCTTTCATAAATGTGATTTAGTTTTGAAGCCCTGCTCTTCCCAGACACTTAGCAGTATGAAATTAAGCTTGAATTCCTGGAACTGAAAGTGGTGCTGAAACATCAAAATGTTGAAAGTAAAAGCAACTGTATTAGCAGTGGTTTCTTTTGAAAGAAAATTCGGTCCCTAAGCACTATTTATTAAAAGTTATGAATACACTGAATGCAGATGGGAACTGATCTATGTCTCTAGTTTTACCTTCCTGCAAGTAAACCAGGATTTCTTTGGTGAATAGAAAGATTTTCCTTGATTTTCTAGGAAATTAATCATAGGTTTGTAATAATATGCAATTATAATTACACTTTTGCTGAAATGTTAATACAAAACTCAATTGTATTGTGGTCAAACTGGGTCAGAAAACTAGATCTTTTTGTTTTCTGTGTTTCATTCAACTCCTTCTTTTGACGTTTACTGGTATGAATGGATGGTAGTCTTAAAACCAGAGGGTGAAAATCCGCCATTGGATAATGTCTTGAATTTTTTTAAACTGGGATGGATAGGTTTGATACATGATAAGTGTGATAAGAATGCACAGGTGATTAAAAAGAGAGGAGTGTATGTCCATTGGAAGTCCGTTTTAACCTATCCAGCACAGAAATTGAATCAGTGCTGGAAGGTTGCCACATAAATAAAGAATGCAGCAGCATCTTGTCACACACCTTAATACCTTAATTTAGTTTTAGCAATTCATTTTCTATCTTCTCCTACTGTGAAGGGCTGCTGGCCTGTGGGAAGTACATTCCTTCCTTTTCCAGGAACTCCAGAACTGTCCTGTGGGCACTCCTACAGAGTCCTGGTGTGCTGGTACATCCCAAGTTACACTGGAAAATTGGAGAAGTGAAATAACCTTGTGCGCTTGACTCCGATAAAACAAGAGGTCGGTCTGATCTGGTCTGCTCTGGAGATCATTCCTCTCTCTGTGTCCGTGGAAGGGAACAGGATAGATAAGAGGGGTGAGAGGTTCCTGAGGCTGTTGTGTGGAGGTGAGCAAGAGGGTGGCTCACCACCTCTCTTCTTTTGGCTAACCAATGTTGAGACCCTTGTGGGAAAACCAAGCGTGCCCTTTTCCCCCTTGCACTGTTCCTTCTATCCAGGGCAGTAAAATTTCCAGGGATAGATGGATAATATTTTTATATAGCAGCATCATCATCGTCATGATCCAAGATTAGTTTCCTCACATCCTCCAAACACAGGAATGTTTCAAAGGGGTTTTCTTTGGCTGTTGTGTGTGATATTTTTCAAGCAGGGAGCCAGTTTAATCAGAATCATTCATTCCTTTGTTAGTAAGTAATCTCAGTAAAATAGAACTAGCTGTTACTTAAATATTCAAAAGTATTTGCTATCTGAAATGACAAACTTACAGTTTGAAATGAAAGATGAGTAAATATTAATAGGAACACACTGTACTCTGCTCTAGCCCAGCAGAATTACATATGGATTCATGTTGTACATGCAAGATAGTACATTTTGTTCTGGTTTAATCTGGCAGGACTGTGCTCTCATTTTTGTACAGGACTGCACTAACCTCTTTGCATATTTTGTTGCTGTGTGTGTATTTAAGAATTACATGCAGATGAAATTCTTTGGCTAGATATTTTGAAAATTCAGTGAATATCTGTTTTTACTGCGTCTATGACTATAGAAGAAAATACCTTTTAAGATCTGCTTCAATACTGCCAGCCTGATTCACTGGGGTGACATCTGCGTAGAGTGGGACATTATAGTTTTGACACATTTATTGCTGTATCTTCAGGGAAGAACAGCGCTTCACAGCAAATACTTCTGAGGGATCCCAAAGGACAGAAATGTAGAAATGTTTAAATGGAACATTTTCTAAAGGCTCCTGGATTGTTCACCAAGCGACGTCTTGTATCAGCACGTTGCATCCTGCATTTCTGAAATTCTACTGAGTCAATGCAACGTAAAACTAACTTGGTACCAAATAGATTTTGAAGTGTAGCCAAAGACTTCAACTGCTGTTAGAAATTGGAGATTGAAAAAAATATATGCCCCTCTCCTACTATTCATGAAAATAATTAAATAATTGAATAAATATATGAAAATAATTAAATAACTGAATAAATATACTAGTAATAGCCCTTTCTCCAGCCTTGAGATACATGTCGAACCTTGCCATAAAGAATAGTTTCCTGATTCTCTTTCTGATTTCTTTTGGCTTTTCACCTTTTAATCTACTACAAGGAATTTTTTTCTTTTCCAAAATACTAGTAGTACTGGAAAGCTTTCTTGCAGAAATTCTTGCAGAAATAAAATGTTCTTGTTTTCTGACACTTAAGGTATTGCTTCCAAATATTAAAACCATTCCATATGACGGACCACCAAGAAGGACAGCAGTGAAAACTTGGTTGGGCTGAATGTATTTGAAGTACATTTCCACTTTGATTGGCTGGCTGGCTGAGAGTTCTCTTGGGGGGTGTGGGTAAAGAAAGGAAAGAAAGAAGAAAATAAGTTTATCTTTCAAGTGAGAAAATATTTGCTTGACCAGTTCGCTTTCTAGTTGACCTTGTTGCTTCTAAATTTTACAGTGTTTACCAGTTTAAACTCACAACAAGGATAGCCTGATTCTGGAATTAGATACATGGCTCTAAGTAGTCCAATCTTGGTGAAGAAATCTGTTTCTAAACAAATATTAATGAAAATATGCACTATCAGACTTGTGAGTGTTCGGCTATGTGAGGTAAGGTAGAAACCAGTCAGTCTGTTTTCAAGTAGATGTGCAAGATGTATTACACAGGCTGCAGCTGCTACAGTTCATTTCATAACTAGTCTTTGGGTTTGCTAGAAAAGTGCCTTGCTATAAAGTGAATGTCAAAATCGAGAAAATAAATATTCTCATTTAAGCCTTGTCTTCCACAAATAGAAATAGTCTGTCTTGGCTTCTGCTTTTTCAGGGCGAAAAGGAACATTTACAGTATTAGTTTTAAAAAAAGTCAGTGGAACCCAGGATCTGAATTACTCCAAAAATTGATATTGAAATAAACTGATGGAGCCTGTGATTCCACCTTTCTTCTTTGTAGTCCGGCAGCAATGACTGTTTGTGTTTGTTCTGGAAGTTTTTCATGTTACACCGAGGAAACTCTTGTGTGGACAGAAGCTGTCTTTTGGGCCCCGCTGGGCTGACAGACATTTTTCCACGATTTCCTTCACCTCTTTCCCCATTCCACCTGCTGCTGATTGCCATCCTCCGTGCTCTGCCTCTGGCACGGTACCCGAGTCACAGCCTGGTTCTGAGTATCAGCTGCCTGCTGGCTCCTGCTCCCAGTCTGAGCCTTTTTATTCCACTGCCAGCTAGTTTGCATCTAAATCACCAGAGAAATGGAGCCACACGTTTTTCAGGCTTGGAGATGAGTCATGTAAGGGACATTACTGCAAATTAACACATCAGTGAAGACAAGCTGTAATCCCCAGAAGGGAGGAAGATTTGTAGTTCGTGGCTCACTTGCTGCCCAAATACATAAAGCTCCAGTACTCTTGATTTGAGAAGGAGCCTGAAACTTGTGTTATTCTCTGATGAGCCATTTTTGTTGAAATTTTTGTTGAAAAAGCACTCAGAACTATTAGAAAGACTTAACATCTTGAGTCTTAATGTCTAGCTCTCCATTTAGAGATTCTTTTTTTGAATAACCAAGCTGTTTTCAAGTGGCCACAAACTATTTCAGGCATTCCTCTACAATGAAAACATTCCACTACGGAACACTTTGTGGTCTAATTTGTGTATCCGGAGGATGAACCGATAAACTCAATTTTATCCAAGCACCAGAACTGCAACTGCTAATACGTGGCTGTGGGAACTCCAGCACCGTGTTAGAGAAGTGCTGTTCTTCTGCTGTGCAGAGGACTGACCTTGCAGCCCTTGCTAATATCAGCCAGTCTGCTGATGTTAGAGTAACGCTGATGTCACTGACTTGAGTCCTGCAAGTCATTCCATCCTCTTAGCTGGGGCATCTTGTGTAAGTAACAAGTTACTAGGTCAGGTTTGTGGTACTCCATGCTAATCCTGCAGATGTTCGTAATGAGTTTTAAATCATATTTAAGGAGTTTACAGCCATGGGTTTGTAAGGCTGTGTGAAGATAAAAAGTATCATTTGGTGTTTTTCTGAAAACTTAACTGAAGGTGATGTTAGGTGTTCCCTAATACTTTTAATTCTATTCCTTTTTTAAAAATATATACCTTTATTTTTTTTTCACAGGTTTAATTTTGGCCTCTTTATTTTTAAGGATATGTTTTTTGGTTGGGTTTTTTTTGGTGAGGGGGTATAAGGAAATTAGCTCTGTAATCAAGCAAAATGTGTTTCTGATTTGGAGTGGAAGGGAGGAAAAGGAGGCAAAGATTAAGAGAAAATGAAAACCACTTACAATTTCAGGCAAAACTACTCTTACAGAGACTGGTACTGCATAAGTCAGGCATGATCCTATTCAAACAATACTTTTGTTTAGGCTAATTGCTGGCTGGAAGCGTGTGAGTAGCAAATGCACGAGTAATTATACCATTACTTGTGTGTGATAGGTTGCTTAGTGAACGGAAAACTATATTTAAATACTTTTGTTTATTGGCAAACTGAATGGGGAACCGGCACTTTTTAAAGCACCAGCTACCATTTTAAGCTCAGGGTTTTGTTGCTGCGTGCAGTCCACTTTTCTTTGTGCACTGAGAATTACAGACTTTCTTGTTTTCTATTACGGCCTTAGTCCCAAGCCTGCCAAAGGTCTCTGTGTGCAAATCATACTTCCAGGAGCCAGTAGGTCCTCACCTTGTGCAGTATAACAGCCTTCACAGGGAACCTGTAATAGCACAGTTTCTGCAGAAAACACATTTTATATCATTTCAATTTGGATCAAATACATGCTACGAGGCTGTAATCCAATTCCACCAAATTCCATGGTGACACTCACTGGCCTGGGTCCTCAGTCCTTCTGTGGCTGTGATGATACTGACCTCAGCAGCTGGCAGAGGATTCCCAGGTAGCAGAAGTGACCCCTCGTTTTCAAGGTCATCCCCCAGAATGATTTCTCAAGGGAGACAGGAGAATGGATCGAAACTTTTAGTTGTTTCTCTTCTTCTTGCTCCCCTGGGTGCTGGGCAGGTATTGAGGCTGCTCTGGTGGATGATAAAAGGCTATGCAGCAGATACTGATTTTCTTCCTTTTTTCTTAGGCATCTCTTTGGGTCCACAATTTCATGTTTATTCAATTTGAGGTTGAGCTGTATATATAAAAAAACCCCACTTTAATACAAAGTGCCTTGCTTTTCTAGCATCTCTACCATGCACATTTTTCATAAAAGACTGAATTTTTTAAACTCACATTCAGTATTTCATATTCTAGTGTTTACAAGTCTAAGTTTTCCCAAATACGTTTTTCAGTTTCTAGAAATAGATTTAAAGTATTTTTATTTTTAAAGCTTTCATTCTCCAGGGAGCAGACAGAAGGATGTGTACTCGGGCAGATATTCTACTGTAAAGTTTTTAACTCAACTGCTACACTGGATTAGTAACAAGACACCTGATGAAATGAATTAACATTATACAGGCTAGGTGCTCATTTGACACTCTTTAGAGGAGACCAGTGATTAAATCATGAGAGATTGATACAATGCAATGTGAATTTCCTACTGACCTCCTCATGCCCCCGGTGAACCTCCAGAAGTTGGCACATGTTCTTATCCAAGAATTTTGACATTAATAAAGGCTTAGGTTCAGCCTTCTAAATTAAGACTGAAAGGTCTGGAGGTAACAGAAATAATCCTGTGCTTACACAGCTCTGACGTAGTGCTGCTATCATCTATCAATAAGAGTTCATTGAGATACAGTAGAGAAGTGCTTCTAAATCAAAGAGATATATTTCAAGTACTGTGGGAAATGCAGTGCTTGGAACTGGAAAGTCATTCTTCAGATATACATGGATGAGAGGATGTTTTAGGCTGATAAAGTCTAATGGTGCATTAATCACTTTGCTAACACAGCACAAACATTTTGAAACTATGTCTTTTCACTGGTCTTACTCAAGGAAAGAGCAGATTGTGTTTAGTTTTTGATAATTCAGCTAAATTTATTGAACTTCTTCAGCTGTTTAAGCTCTTGTTGAATTTTACACAAATGAGAAGATAAAATTATATTGCTAAATTTTTCACGAAGGATGAATGTGATCAATTTGGATTTTTTTTTCTGTGTCGTTTCTGCCGCAGATAACATTTAAAGGATCTATGAGAGTTTATAGCAGCTTCTCCCTTTTAATATGGAAAGCCTTAGTGAAAGAATGAGAGAAGTTTCAGTTTATACTGTCCCTAGAATAATGATTAGTAAAACTGTTTGCTTGATAGAATGATTCATCCTGTGTGAGGTGTTTCTCATAGAACTGCATTGTTTTGCAAGGCAGTGGGTAATTTAAATGGGATTTATATTGCTGAGCATGTGGACAACATCCCTCGCATCCTTAACAGTCATCCTTTCAGGCCTGTCCAGCATGGGAAAATTATTTATAGGAGGGACTGGATGCCACAATGACCCTTTTAGTAGAGATGTACTTGAACCTAAATTTCTTCCAATTTGTGCGCTACTAATGTGGAAGATGAAGTGAAAAATCTTCTTTTAAAAATCTGCATATTTTGGCTTCGTTTCTAGAAATAGTTAAAATGGTTCTTGATGTTATTAACACTTGCGTAATGAACCAGCCTTGGGACAGCTATAGAACAATCTCTTCACCACTTCCAACAGCTATTTTGCTCTGTACTGTTTCAAACTAACTGTCAGCATTACCAGTTAAACCTAATTTATTTCTACTAACTATTTAGACTTCAAAAGCTATTTGCTTACAAGGAAGAAAAATACAAACATTAATTTTCAGTTTTGGCAATAACAGCAAAAATGGGAAGTGTAGGTTCATTGAGAGGATCACTGCTGATAAATGTAACTTTCATTTTCAGAGCTTAGAATGTGTTACAGGTTGTGGGTACTGTAGGATCCGAGGTGTTTTAATTCTCCTAATGTGAAACACTCTGGTGCTGTGTGTGTCATGTGCAGGTGTAGCTTCCCTCCAGCACTGAAGCTGAGCCTTGGCTTGGAGACTTAGGGGTACAGAGGGTGTCCATGATTTTCAGAAACAGAACTGGGAGACTTTGTAGTAAAAAAAAAAAAGTAGATGGAATTTGTTACTAATTTTTTCATGTTATGGAAGCTCTGATTTTTTTTTTCTTCTTCTATTTTATATAAAGCAGTTACTTGCTTTTCTGTTTGGACCATAACCTATTGCTATTTTCTAGTCCCTTTAAACCATTGCCCCCAAGAAAACACTGAAACTTTGGGTGCAACTTCCAGCATGCAGGATGTCCTCTGAATGTCCATAGATTTTTTTTTTTTTGCTTGTCTGAAACTGTTTACAGAAATAAATGCTTGCATGTGATTTGAGGCAACAGTTGAAGGTGCTCAGTGCTTGGTCGAGTGTTTAGCATGGTCTTTGGTAAAGAGTAATGCTGTATTTGAACCTTAGCCTTAAGTACTTTAATGTCCTTGACACAAATTGTGGGTTCCACGTTTTGTGGAATGATTGGCAAAATAAACATTCTTTTTCATTCTCTGTGGTTTTTTTTCCCTGTCCCCACTTTCCTATAGACAGGGAACTGTTATGCTGGTCCTTGGTCTGGAAGGAAAGGCAGTCAGGACTCTGAGAACTGGAAACAATCTGGACTTTTTTTAATACTCTTAAGACTATAAAAACTGACCTCTTTCCACTTGAGCCTGTGTAATCTAGCTTTATAAAATTATCTCATTGGTAGTAAATTTTTTTGTTTGTTTGTGTTATCATGCTATAAGGTATTTTTGTGCTTTGATGGTATAAGCCTTTTTTCATTTAACATTTTTCCATTGCATAAGAGAAAAAAGACTTTTAAAATGGCACCAAACCTTTAACTGATTTACAAGTTCATGAAGCAGACTAGAGTATTTGCACATGGGTGAGAAAAATTAGTACTAATAGGCTTCTGTATGATGTGGGATGTTTTTGTAGTTTTTAAAATAGCCCCTGGGAGATGGTTGCAATTGTAAATACAAGATATGTTCTCCTTTACCTGATTATTTAGGCTTTGGTCCAAAAATCACAGTAATTTCAATAGACTTTGGATCAGCCCTTCATTTTTTAATGCGAGAGGAGATTTGCCATTGATTTCAGCCAGATTGCACTCAGGTACCCCAGAGGAAATACTATAGACTGTTTGGTCAGGGAACTACTGGAAATTGGGGAAGATGCTGCAAAGCACCACCAGCATCATTTCAGCCTCAGTATTCTGCAAACAGACAAGTTCCGTGGTGTTTGTTTCTTTCAAATCAGGTATCCAAATCATGTGTGAAGACTTGTTGCATATTGAGCTTTGGTAATTTGATCCGGCTTCTGGATTTGGTGAGGATCACAGAATTTTCTGTGGTTTGTACAAGCAAACCTATTTACACACTACGAATGCTGCACTGAATCCTGTGTTCAAAGTATTTGATCTGTTTCAATAATTATGTTGTGCTCAAATCACCTAAAAAAAAATGCTGACAAAATGTAGTTTACTACTCCATTCTCGTGCACATTGCTAAAAATACACATATGTGCTGATATGTGTAGCATATAGGTCAGTGATCTTCCTTTGTCTAAGAAATACGGTTGTGTAAGGTATAAATCTGAAGAAACAAGCTGTGGTCTTTCAGAGAGCTCACAATGTCTCGTAACATCAACACAATGTATGGCAAAATAACTTTTTTTTTTACTGTTTGTGAAAAAAAGACTCGGAATGCATCAGTTTTACTTAAAAGAAATATGGTGCGTTGGCTTGAATGTTTTTTGATATTATTAATAGATGACATAAAATATGTTCAAATATCAGAGTATGAACCGTGAAATTTTACCACCTTTGAGTGCTGGCTCCAGTGGTAACTACTCAGGGCAATATTGCAGGCTAATGCATGAATCAGAATTATATCCTAAGTCTCTTACTAAAGTGCTAGGGCTAAGTTTTAAACTTGTCCTGCCCTTTTTATTCCATTTGAAAAAGATTTTGTTGGTTTTTTTTTGCAAGTATTTTTATACTTTACAGTGAACTTGCCAGTTAATGTTCATTCTTCTCCTGCTTCTTCAATATTGAGGCTATAGGATAGTCTGTTTTTCTCATACTTTCAGCTCTGCATTCTAATGAA
The DNA here is from genome assembly GCA_013397725.1 of Rhagologus leucostigma. Classification (NCBI taxonomy): domain Eukaryota; kingdom Metazoa; phylum Chordata; class Aves; order Passeriformes; genus Rhagologus; species Rhagologus leucostigma. The sequence goes on from VZTD01002215.1 coordinate 847,089, forward strand.
TGTGAGGCAAAGAAAAGGAGGGTGAAAATATTTCTTGGAAATAATCCTTTTTCAATGCAGTTAAGTGACTTCCTTTAAATGAAGGCTATTGCCCCAAAATTAATTTCAGAAAGGATGTCTTTAGAGTGTCGAAAGAGATTATCATCCTTGTAAGGTGTAATTACAACGGAGATGGTCTCCTGCACTTTGCTGTACGAGAGACCAAGGCCCTGCATGCTGAAGGGAGGCTCTGCTGGCAGCACCACGAGGACTTTCTGAGAAGTGGGTCTGCGTATCTTTGTTAATATTCTGGTGTGTGCGGACAGAAGATTTGGAACCCTGGAAGCAGATAAAGTAGATGACCTCTCACAGAGACCGTGGAGTCTACAGTCCAAGCACTTATGCACTCGCATAACTTAATTCTTGTGAGGACTCCCGTGTACGTCAGAACCACCCCTGTAAGTAAAGATGCACATGTTCGAAAGTGTCGGCGGGATCAGGACCTCCTTTCCAGCCCTGATCTTTGAAATTCCATGCTCAAACCCTTGTAAGGACCTGAAAGAGAGACAGCACCTCTTGGGAAGATCTGAACATCTCCTGCTCATATTGCAGTGAGTGGAAGCTGAAATAATTTGTTGTAATATGATGGGGCCAACAGGTCTTCCTCTTTCATAGCTCAGATGTGTACTGATTTAATAACTCCCATTATCCCAACCTCGTCATAAAGCTTGCCAGGAATTGCAATCAATCTAGTTTACATTTTAACCATTATTTTTCTTAAATGAGGGACTCGAAACCATTTTTGCAGATTGATGACATCAGAAGATTTTCCAGTTTAATGAAAAAATCCAAATAACCACATAATATTTTCAAAGAACAGACTGATGGAGGCTGGCCTGTTGTCAGAAAAATAGTGTAAGAATTAACTCTGCTATGCTGTGATTTAATTTAAAATTAACTTATGGTTTGTTGACAACATTCGTATTTCATAGAATAGGTGTAGGGTGCAAGTTTTCTGTATTTCCTACCACGAGGAAAAAAAAGAAAAAACATTAACTCTGACATCTGTTTTTAGCACTTTCCTTCATATTTTTGGATGAATGCCTGGCAAAAGCTGGAAAGCGACTAAGAGATCAACCAAAGATGGCCTAAGGGCCTGTTCCCAGCTGGTACGACATCTGGAATGTTATATATAGTGGATAAATTCAGAGTTGTAGTTTAATAAGATTGGTATTCAAGCATTCGGCCTACAGCAAAGGAAAGGACAGCGAAGCTGACAGCATGTATGGTGCATAATATGTCAAGGTGTCTGAAATATAATTTGCTGGGTTTTCACTTTCATTTTGGCAGATCCCTTATGCTTACATATAAACTTTCATCCACTATTGTTTCGAACCATTAAAAAATGTGAAGTCATATTGGTATTATATCCAGAATCTTATCTTTTCACTAAGCTTAGAGTATGTCTGGGTTTCTTTCTTTCTTCTTAGGAAAAAAGTGCTAAAGACAGATTTTTATGAGCTGACTAGAAATAACTTGAGCTGCTACCTTTGCAAATTTCAAGTATATGCGGTCTTTTACAGTGAAGATTTTACAGAATAATAAACTATTCAGGAATCTGGACTTGTGCTCTATGGAACCATATTTGCAAGATTTATGTCTCAGAAGGCCTGGGGTTTTTTTCAGTTTAGTGTTTGCTTAATCTTTGGACTGTCTAATCTCCAAACTGTAATTGGATGTGTTGCTAGACAGGCGCAAAAAAAGTTGCAGGCAGGGATCAGGACAGAGCCACCTGCTTAGAGCAGCCCTGAGCATGGTAAAAAGGTCTGAAAATGAGCTGAAAATGAGTTCTGAGTCAAGTCCCTCTACTCTCGGGTTGCCTTTGTGTGTCCCAGCCTGAGGTTAAACCTTGCATGTTTTGCAGTGCAGCCCAGAAGAGGGTAGAGGCTGTGTGCCGTGTCCTGCAGTGGGCAAACCAGCTCAGGTGCTGGGGACAGGCCATGGTGGGAGACTGCAGCTAGGAGAGAGTCTGCTGAAGCATCTCTGTGCTGTTCTGCACATCATCCCTTTCTGTTTCGTGACTCTGTGGACTTCTCTCTCTGATCTGCTGCTTTCCTGTGGCATGCTGGAGCAGGGGGAGTCTGAGAAACTGCACTTCTGATCTCTGAGTGACAGGATGGAAAAGGGAGTGGTTTGGTTTTGGTTTTTTTCCTCTTTCTTTCTTATTTTCTTTTCCTGTGCTTGTTTTGTTTTGGTTTTGGGTTTATTTTTGGTTTTGTTTTTGCTTTCCTTAAATGAGGGGAATAGAGGCTTCATTTATTTAGACTTTGGTAAAGCTCTTTGATATAATGCCATAGTGAAAATTACTTTAGAGGAGACGTAGTACGGTGTGAGAAGTGGGAAATGAATAAGGAATGGGAGAGGAAGATGATAACTGATGATGCCAAAAGAGGAATATTAGCCTAGAAAAAGGTTACCCAGAGAGTTCCCTGGGACTAGAGTTTCATTAATGTGTGAGACAAAAAAAAAAAAATTACGATTGGGCTCATTACACTTCATATAAGTTAAGATAAGATAAAGTTGGGAGGAACTGTCAACAGAGATGAGAACAAAACAACAGTAACTGGATGACCTGGAAGATGGGAGTAGTAAGATGAAGTGCATGGTCATGCACATAGGGGCCACCAGCAAATATTTCTTTTTGGAGCTAATAAGTGGAAACAAGATAATGTAGAACTCAGTTTTAGTTTGCTGGTACTCCTGAGGTCTAGTACAGAAAATAACATTCAGAAAATAATGGAGGGAGTTTCTCAGCCTGATTGGGGAATGAACAGTTGCTTTTTTAACAGGTTCATTTTTTATAGTGGCTGAGGAGAGGTGCTGATGACATGACTGCTGCCTGTCTCTGAGGCTGGGAAAGGAGGAGCAGCGGTATTTCAAGACGCTGTGAGCACACCAGTGCTGTATTGGCCTTCAGTTAATCTCAGTGTGGAAGTTAGAGGGAAGGGTTCTAGGCACAGTTTGTGTAAAGTTCTGGAGTCGCTGCCCAACAGCAGTATTGAGGGGGGCAACAAACTGGTGTCCTTCATCATGATACACAATCATTTACGGAAATGTGATGCTGTCACAAGTCTGTACTTGGAGCCTCAGGAGCTCCATTCCCGAACTGCATTTTTTGGAGTACCAGTTGTGGGGAAGTACATGCCATGCTGCTCATGCGCACGTATTTGAGTCGTTTCATGCATCTGCAGTCAGAAATGGTGTCTCCAATGTTTAACTAGTTTGTTCACATGAATTTGTGTGCGTTAATAAATATTTAGCAACTAAGTTAGGAAACTATAGTAGATTCAGGGACATCCCTAACCTGTATTACTTGCTGAAGTATTTGTGCATTGATCGTTTGGATTTTTTTCCTTGTTACAATATTTTTTCTTAGCAATTCTTACAGTTATTAACCTCTTTGTTTAAAATAAAATTCCTTCCATTAACCCAGCATTTCATGGATGACATGCATAGATAAAGAAAATTTCCAGCCGTTTTTAGCCAGTGAGCTGGAATGCAAATGCATCCATGTACTGTTCAAGTTGGTTTGGCAATAGCTCTGTAACTTTATAGGTTTATATGCTTACACTAGGATGGTTCCTGCTGTTTTAAGTATTGTCCAGAGGATATAATTTCTTAAATGAAAATTGCTTGAAGCCATTCATTTTTTGTCTGACCAGTGAAGGTATCAATTACTTTCTCTTATTCCCTGAATGGAATAGGAAATGTGAATAAAACTCAACTTCTGAACCTCCTGATTGGTAAATTTTTGACCACCATGTTGAAAGATCATTGTTGTGGATCAAAAAAATGCTTATTTTACTCTTTAAAGGTCACACACAGGACACAAGAATGGATGAGCAATAAAAAGGAAAAGGTACTGAGAACACATATAATTTATTAAAATTTAATTCCAGTTTTCATTAAGCATGGTGTTATGCACATCTACCCACTCCCTCCTTTTGTCCATCTCTGTTCCTTTGTCTGGCCTTAAGTTTTCTCTCTAAGGATTCGGTCCCAAACTACTGAAAGCAAAAAGCATTGGGATGTCACTGTGGAAATTCTTCTGCTGAATTCAATGAGTTTCATTTTAAATCATGAAACAGTTTCCTCTTTCTTTGCATAAAGGTGGGGCATTTTATAGCTCTCAGTATGAAGGCTGTTGCACTGCAGCTTTGATATGTGTGGTGATTACAGCACTGTCCCCTTAGAGGTCTGGAAAAGCAGAGGGTTGAGTGCAGCTCCATTTGGACTCAATTGTGCCTCTAAGACTGGATGTTGAGGAGCAGGGCACTGCTGATTTCCAGTGCAATTAGACTATTTTACACACTGCACTTTTTGAAGGATCTGCTTGGTATCGTGAAAGGTTTCTATCAGGTACAAGCTGCGTACACTAAATCTTCTGCCCCCGTGTACTGTGTGTTTGAACTTCATGTTTCCCTTAGGCCTAATGTTTTTATCTAGAGGGTCTCCAGGCTTGTTTTTGTCGTTCTGAGATACAGTTAAGCGCCAGCTTTCAGACAGGAGGGTGACAGATCATAGCCATGAGACATTAAAGCTTAGCTGTGTGTCAGCTGAATCTGACTTTCGTGAAGAGTGATTAAAACTGTTCAAATATTTTTGCTGAGTTGAACTTACTGGAGCATGGGCAATACCCTTTTCTCCTAGAAAAAGCCTTTTTGTTCTTACTTTGGAGACAAATTTTGAACAGATTTTCTGAAGTGGAAGAGGTCCTTGATAACACTGCAGGGAGACAGCATTAGGCAATTCATTCCGAATTACCAGACAGGTATGTCCTGTGCCTGAGTTGTTACCTCTACTTTACCTGGCAGCACTTTGGGCTAAGGTCATAACTAAGATAAAAGGTAGCACACAAGCATGGGAGCAAAAGACTTTTGTTTATCTTAGATGTATTGCCAGTGAGTTGCGCTCACATAATTCTGACTAGTTATGGGAGTGGTTTTGGTACTCCACATTTCTGCCAAACAGAGAATCATATGCAAATAAACAATTTTTACTGTTCTTAATGCTTTAATATAACTTTATAGTTGTTAACATTTGTAATTTTTTTTACTGGAAATACTTACATTTTTGTATCATTTTTTAACTGACTCAGAAACTTACTGATATGTGCAACACTCACCTTCAGAAAAAAAGGGGATGATCCACTTGGCACAAGTAGCGGAGCTCCTCTGCTTAGAAATCTTCACTTTGTAGATAGGGTCATTTGAGGATATTCTGTGGTTGCTCACATTTGAGCAGAAATCACTATTAAGGCTGAATTGAGATAAGAGTTTGCCAGCCATAGAATGGATGGCTTAAAAATTGGCCAGCTATTATGGCTACTTTTTATCTGTGGCCTGAACAAGGAGTATGTCTGAGACATCCTCTGTGTGTTTTCAGATCAATGCCCAGGACTCTCATAGGTGGTGGCTCTGAATGGACAGAGCAAATTGGCTGGGTGCCCCTTTTGGGTCTGGGTGACAGTGTCTGACTGGCTTTCAGTGTCTCACCGCTTGATCCTTTTTGGGTCTGGTCTCTTACTAAGACTTAAGTTTCCCTCACATATTCAGCACGACCCATCGCATGCACTGATGCAGAACTGTGAGGGTTGGATCCTACGTTATGTGATAAATGCTAACCTTTCCAAATTTAGACCCAGACAACTGTGAACTCTACTCTACATGCTTTATCCCTGCAGGACTTCAGGGTGTAGGGGAGGATGTGTTAATCCCTAGCTCCTCTGTGTAATTAGAAAGGGCTTTTGTAAGGTGCTGTGAGATCCCGGGCTGGGTGGTGCTTCATAGAGTTAATGGATCTCTTACATTATTGCAGAATACTTAAACTATTCTCTGAACACTGCCTTTTGAAGACTTCTAGAGGTCTATGCCCCATTAAACAAAAATAAAGACAATGGAACTGGTTTCTGTATATTTGTTATTTTGGCATTATTTTAAGATTTTTAGTGGGCTGTATCATGAGAGTAAAAACATCGGTGTATATCGCTTATTATAAATCTGGAAGTGCTGTGGTTTCTAAATGGCAGGGTAATGGACTTGGGAGGTCTTTAACTCTTCTGAAACTGATATTTTAAAAGCTTCATATGTATTTGGTTGGAATTTTTAATGAAATATATCAGATTGGTACTAGATGTCAGTTAGAAACACATGTGGCATTTAACACACCACCTCCTGCCAAGGTATGACAACCAAAGAGTACAGGTAAAATTGAAAGGAATTGATGTCAATCTACTTGGGTGCTAAGTTCATTTCAGGCTAGTGTTAGGAATCCTTGATGGAAGACCAGAGGCAGTGTATATGTGCGTGTGTGTTTTTAGGGATTTCCAGCAGTTTCAGTGACAAATGTTTTTTACTGCTCTTTGAGAAGACCTTTTTTTAAGGCACATCTAGAAATGTAACCCACTGGCTGATCTGTAGGTAGCATTTTAGAGCTACCTTCCTTTCTTGCCAGCTTATCAGTTCATGGCACAATTAAATGGGGCTATCTTTTGTTGCTACTGTGTTTTCATAGTAGCAGGCCTTTATTTCATGTGTGGGATTGCTGGGTAAGCTTTTGGGTTTTTTTAATGCGGTGTTACGAAGAGGAGAGTGCATAATTGTTCATGATTTCTGTTTTCATAATACATTTCTCTTATTTCTGTAATTTATTTTTAAAACTATCACTTGGAGATTGTCTGGTTTCACTGGAAAATAAGAATTGACTTCAAGGCAATAGTTGTTCATATATTTGTTCAAAACCACTCACTAATGGGCTTCAGTTTGATTTATAAACTAGCTCTCTCTTATCGTACAAACTTTAATAGCTAGCTTTTGTTCATGGAGAACTTGAGTGAGTGTAGTCAGTTTTCCCTGAGACAACACTACTGTAATAACAAAATGAGCAAGCTATGACTGAAAAGAGCCTTAAATATAAATGTTGTGATTGTGACAGGGCTAATGTTTGAATTTATAAAAGAATTTAGATAAGCAATATGATGTAATGCTTTCAGAATTGAAAAGAAAATAATTTTCTTTTTAGACCAAAGGTTTCCGAGTAATTGGTTTGAATATGTGAATAAGAATATACAAAGTTTATGTGCAAAAGAGCTGCAGAACCCAGTGTGGCAGTTTTAAATGGCTGGGGGAATACTCAGTGTGTATAGGCTCAGGAATTCCATAGTTAAGGAGTTTTGCAGCCTTTGGGGTTTTTATGATAGTTGTGCATTTCTGGATGTTATTTTCGTGCTTGGTTTTCCCTTGCCAGTGGGGTTGCAATGGTTTTCAGGTGTACACGTCCCTGTGCATGGAAGGTTCCAGTTTGCTTCCTGGCATTCGAGTTCTAAAATCCACGTTCAGAGGTTTGTAGGGGGAGGTTGCAGCAGGCATCAGCTCTGATCCAGCAGTTGAGATCAGCCGTAAGGCTGCTGTGGGTTTACTGAATTTTTTATCTTAAAGGCCTGGGGGTTTCAGTGGAGAGTTCTCGATTGCTTGTTTGCTTTGAAAAGTGGCTTGAAGCTTAGGGATAATTCTCTGTGTTAGCTGGCCTGAGTAGGTTTCACTGGGTGATCCTATCAGCTTGAGTAGATGCATAATATTTGCATATGTATATGGCATATATAGCATCTAAGATAGTTGCTATTTTTCTGCCTTTGTAAGGAACAACTGAACACTGAAGTCCTTGGTAGTAACCCTTGCAAAATCACCTTTGGTTGATTGTGAAAGTGCTTTAAATAGCTACATTGACATACTAATAGTAAGTGTTGTCATGATCATGGAATTGGTCCTGGTATTTCCAGAGACAGCAAAATATTTATGCAAATTTCTAATTCAATCATAATTCCTCTGTATAGAACAGGATTTTACCAAAGACTTTGGAGTGAAAGGAAGGAGGCATGGGTCATTGGGTGCTGGGGACTCTGCTTTTGGAATAATTAAAGTTGTATGCAGTTACCTCCACTTGGTCCAAGAAGAGGCTGCGTTCTTGCTCCTTGCAAACACGATGCTTTTATCTACATTTCTGCTTAAGTAGGTGCTGAAACAAAGATTAATACAAGCAGGATGGAAACGTACTGTATGTGGCACCTCTTCCTGTGGAACAGGAACAGTGCTCCAGCAGCGGGACTAGGGACTGAAACCGGGTTTCTCAGCCTAAAGGTCGGGTGTTGCTGCTCCTGATAGAACAAAAGTAGCCATTGAAATTAGTGGGAGCTCATATTAAAGATTGTAGGATACAGATCTATATTTTTTGATTCGGAAGGGTGATAGGGTTTCCTGCAATACAATATGAGAAGAGAGACAAAATTGTTTCTCTTCCAAAGTCCATGGACTGTGGAGCTTGGAGACCTGTGGTGCTAGTACACCTATAAAAATACATTGCAGCGAAATGAATCAAGATGTAATCTTTAAAAAATGAGTAGGTTTTGCGGGACCTTTCAAAGCGACAATGGAACAGACTGACAGGCGAAAAAATCCAAACCATGTATTGCACCTAACTGCTGAAAAATGCGAGATGGGATGAGCCATAGTGATAGGGATTAGAGCCTTTTATTCCAGGATTATTGGTTCAAAGTGAGAAGAGACACTGTACTTCCCTGGAAGAACTGGAGGATAATGAGATAGTGATTTCTATCCCCCTTAGATGCTAAAAAAAGGAATCAATACTAAATGTTTTATGTCATCTTAGAGTTTGTAGACTTTGTAAGGTAAAAGAAATATACTTAAGTAAGTATTCTGTTTGAAACCTGAATTTGCCAAGGTTCTTTAGGACCCTTTTCTCTTTTTATGTTTTCCTTGTTTACGGTGAAGGGTGAGGTAACATAATTGACTTCAGTTTATGGCACTGAAATTTTCTCATCTTATCTTTCCCTTTGGAGAAGAGTTTATAGTTTGTGTCAGACTCACAGACACATAAAAACGTAGTAACGCTTTGGGCTGGCTTCACAGAGCACAAGCACTAATAGGCACACCCTTACTCTCACAGATATCTGTAACAGATTCCCACTCTGGTTGCTGGTTCCCACTAGGCACAGGGATAACAGACCAGTGCACCCATAATGAGTACATGTAACAGCAGAGCAGAAGGAAGGCAAAAGAGCTCCTCACATCAGGTGATTCTGTGCATAGTGTGGAAAATTCTTGAGTATTTTTACTGCACGGAGAAAGGGTCCTTTACTGCTATTCTGTCCTGGCTTACTGGAGTATCTCTGTTAGGAGGCCTGGCACTAGGCAGGGCTGAATGCCTTCTCCAAATTCAGAGATGAAATGTACTCATGTTTCACTCCTGCTTTATTTTTATATATGACGTTATGTGGCTTCACAGGAGAAAACAAATCAGGAACCATCCTTGAAAACATTTTTTTTTTTAAAATAAGCTTCATCCATGATGTCATAATTCACTTCTTGGGGGGGGAAATAATTTAAAAATAAGACTACCCTCAAAATGCCTTTTCTCATATGTGAGCAGTGATGTAATGAGAGCATAGGGTTTTTAAACTAATTTATCATGTAGTAATTGTCATCATTCCCATGCTGCATTTTTCTCTATAAGATTAGGAAGCAATGGCATTCTTTATGCTTAATGGCACAAACAATTATAGCACTGACTTGGCACTGGTTTGCTGCTTTGGCTGGCTCTGATGCTGCTGGTTTTTAAATTGGCTGCAAAGCAGCCTGTGGGACCGATGCATAATCAGTCGTCTGTTGGCGCGTGGTTCTGGATAGCGTTTTTCCTTTGACTCATCTCTGATTGCGGGGAATTTGCTATTGGCTGGAGCATATTGGAGACTATGGCTGTGTGCAAGTTCCTTACGAGCTATATGCAAAGTCCCTTTTATGGTAAAAGCAAATAGTTTCACATACAACAGGAAAATATGCACCATCCCGATTTATTGTTTCATTGCTCCTTGGGCTTTCTTTCTGAATTTAATATTATAAACTCTTTCTAATGTTCCAAGTTCAAAATCTGTGTGGCTGGGTTTTGCCAAATAGTGCTTGTACTATGCTTGGGCATTATGCTGCAGAAGCTGAGGCTGAACCAAACTGAGCATCCTTGTAGCATTTTTCTGTGGCTGAAATGACTTCAACCTCTGTAAGTGTTTCTTGGGGAGCATAGTAAGAGCCCAAACAAGGAAATAGGAGGAGACAGGCCAGATCATTAATATTGCAGTGCCTTCCTTTGTAGTATATTTATGGTTCCCCTTAGGCAGAGACCTTGGGGAGTTGGAGAGTCCTTCAGTTCTGGCGATCACATTGGCTTGAAAATGAAGATAGTTGCTGAAGGAGTCATAGATAAGTTCAGTGCTCCTATTTGGCCATCTCAGAATGTAAGTTCTGCTCCCTGAAGTGGGCATGGCTTTGTAAACTTCTGCTAGACCAACATTTATACCCTTGAACTGTCTGTGTGTGATTACAAGACACATCACGGCTTATCACATCTGTGCAAAGCATAGTGCAAATAATAATGAGTAGTAAATACTTAAAGCACAGTGAAAAATGCTATTTATTTCTGTGCTGGAGGTATGGAGGGCTTACCTGGAAGATGTAGGGCTGAAATCTGGGAATGCTGCACCTTGGCTTGGAGAGCAGCATTCACATTGTGTATTTTCTGAGGGAAAACACAAAAGTTTTGTGCAGAATTGGGAAGAAAAACGAAGGAAAGATGTTAGTAGAGGCACAAATATATCTGTACAATCAGCATTTGTAATATCTTTTCACTTGTAATTTTGTTACTGTGCACTTTGACTTCTCTGCCTTGCTATCTCCTGCTGGTATCCATGTGTGAAACTGTTTGACTTCATCTGAGAAGCAAAGCCTGTGCACACCTATTGATGTACCAGCAAAAAGCTCCTCCTTTTCTGTTTCTGTGATCATCAACTTCAGTCAAGTTTTTAAAACCATTAAAGAGCTGTTAATATGGTGGGAAAGATGGCCTTTTAGTTGTACTCACTAACTTATCAGCTTCTCCAAATATATACCCACTTTTCCCTTTCTGAATTTTTGTTTGCCCTGATAACAGTGCTCTGCATCGATGCTGGGCTTACCAACAAGTCTGGTTTCATTTTTTTCTCTCGCTGTCTGACTTCTGCTGTATTTAAAAATATCTTTTCACCAGTTTTAGGTGTTGATTTCTGTCAGCTTAATCTTAATGAGTCTTGTATCAATATATTGTGTCATTTTTTGAAACCTGTACAGGTTTCTGTAGTGAATGCTTACTGCAGATAAAATTAAACCCAAGCAAGCAAAAACCTTTCAAATTTGAAGGATTATATACTATTAATTGTTTTCCAAGTTAATAACACTATATATTATTTTATGTTTGGAATAGCCTGACTGGTATTACAGAGTGAAAGTGGTTGAATTAATGGTATATTGCAGTGTGTTTAGGCAACCACACAGTGGCTAAAGGGGGATCTGTGGGGTCTGCTGCATCCAGAACTGTTCAGGCTCTTTGAACAGGAACGGCCATAATGAGCCATAATGATTCCAAAGCTGCAATTACTGCAAAATGAAAACATAGCCCTTTAAAGTTGTTTGGGTAGGTACTTCTGGTAGATGCTCTGTGGGCTGAGCTGTTACTACAGCCTGGAAGTTGTAATGTGCACCAGTGTTCAAACCATGCTGCGTGTTAACCAGCTTATTGTATCCATTTCCCCCAAGTGCAACAGAAGCCAAGAAAACTTTCATTAAAGAAATGATCCTACTAATTTAAGGTGGAACGGACCAGTGTGAAGTAATAATTTGGCTTTGGTTTGCTTTACAGTAGTCCCTCCTGGAACGACCTGCTGTCAGGCTGTGCAGGAGCTGGAGCTACCGGGGGACATGTGAGAAGCACTTTATTATAACTGAGTGGCAATGACGGAAGAATCAGCCTTGCTAATGCAGGCTCATTATTTTAACTCCCTGAGTGCCAGGGCCTGTTTCTGGTGCTGTTACACTGCCCAGCAGAGCAACGGCTCTTTCATGGTCTGAGCAGAAATCATTCTGCCAGCTTGGTGCTAGAGGAGATCCTGTTCTACGCTGCTGTCTTCATCGCTCCCTGGCATGGTGGAACAATACTTCATCCCAGTCAGGGATGTTTAAGATTTGAACAAGGTCAGGAAATTCTTGAAAGCGAAATGCAGGAAACCTTTATTTTTGCTTTTGAGATCAGATTTCAGGTTTCTCTTCTAAAACGAATGTGCCTGAAGCATGTTATTGTAGTTGCCTTCATGTTAGTAAATGATGGTGTTTTCAGAAGACCACAAAATGCTGAGGATACTGGAGGGGGGAGCCCTAGTTCACGTAAGATTTATTCCCAGTTAAGTGCCTCTTCCTGCTAGCTGCTCCTAGCTCTGTCCCCAGGCTGGGGCACAAACTGCATGAGAGTGGAATAGCCGTGTGCCACATCTTTTCTGCAAACACCTCCCGCAACCCACTGGTAGCTGCTGAAACAGCTGGAGTAAAAGCTGCATCGCTGCTGTGGTCAGGAAACCCTTGTTCCTTCTAGGGACCCCCATACTGCTCTTATTGTAGAATTGAGCCTATATTTCTGTTTGTCCTTTCATCTGCACCGTTTTCATCTTCTGTTGATGAAATGGGCTATAGCTGAAGCTGTATTTCTGTCTGGAATGCTGTTTAATTAGAATAAATGATCCACTGTGTATGTAAGGTTATTTTTCTTTAATAAATCTTTTCTCCATGTGTATATTCAATGACAAAACTAATTAGGAATGACAAACATGTAATTCAATAGGTTCGAAGGAAAGATTTGTAATGCCTCTCGTACTGCTTTTCATAGCCAAATTGTGGACACTGTGGGCTCTTTGTTTGCTCTGTCACCTTGAAGTTCAGCTTACCAAATTTAGCTCGGCATTCTTGTGTTTTTGTAATTTGTGCTGTTGGCCATCTCAGGGTTCTTATTTCAATTACATTTTTATCTCGCTGGTTCTTTTTTATTAAGTTGCCCTCCTAATAAAAGTTAATTTTAATTAACTCAAGTAATAAAGAAGTTATGGAAGCTGTAACTGAGATATGGCAACATAAATTTTCACTAAAATATGCATTTAAAAGAAGAATGGAAAGTTTATTTCTTTTGCTATTTAATTAAAAGTTAAGAATCAGATATGCAAGCTGAGGGGAAAAAATATAACATGCTTAATAGAGTTGAAATGAAATATTCTGTACTCTCTTCATAGACTTTTGGTTGGTGTGTTGGTTTTTTTTGGTTTTTTTTTGCAAGTTATATAACTTTCCCCCATCAGGTTTTTCATTCTTGTCTGTCTGAAGTGATGCATCACACCTGCTTCTGAAGTCCAGGGACAGCTGTTTCTCATTTTTTTTTCCTTTTAAGAAACAAATGTTGCTGTCATTGGAGTCAGTTGTGAAACTTGTAGGGACTTTCTGGTGTAGGTTCAGGCTTTTGGGAGTCTTAACCCAGCAACACCATCATTGTCCTGGGACCTTCATTATTCCTGCAAGCTGTGACACTCACTGCCTTGCTGTGACGTACTCTGACCCTGACACTCCTCTGTCTCTTCTGTACAGAGTGAAGAGCTGGTCTCATTTACTATTTTAAACATCTGTGTTCTTTTCCATCTTCTCACTGCTCACAGTGGAAAGTAGTTCAGCTTTTTGTACAATACTCCTGATTTCCTTCTCTGTTCCCACACGTCAGCTACAGTTAGTGATGAGAGTGACACTGGAGTTGTCACTGCTGACCCACATTTTCTGCAGGCAGGTATGGTCTGGTGGTGAAGGAGCAGGAGGAGCCCAGTGCTGTAAAAGATGCTCTTTCTGCTCTGAAAGCAGCATTAGGCCAGAAGAGTTGCTCTGTCCTTGTGCCAGGACTGATAATCTTCCCTCTCCTGGAGTTTCTTCAAGCTTTTCTTCCCTCTGCCAAGAGCACCTTCGTACATTCCTCTGTGAGTACGGTTCTTACGATGAGAGCAGGATACCTTTCGTGTTTGTGTCTAAGTTGGACCTACCTTAAAATCTCCTGCAGGTAGTAAATCAGTTCAGCTACCCCAGTAAATTTCTCTGGAGAGAAGCCAAGGGAAGGAATCAACATGGTTTATAAACTTTCAAAATACATAGTAAGTGCTTTTTCCCTTAACTTGATGATTTACTTCTATTCATTGCTAATAACTTAATATGGAGAAACATTGGGTTTGGTGCCAAAAATCATCAGGAACATAACCCAGAGCAATTTTTAAGGGCACAGCTTTTAAACAAGCTTCTGGAAGAAGCATTATTTGACAGCACAAAAGTGAAATAACCCAGTTTGTTATTTTAATCTCATATCTCCACTTCTGGTGTTCTGTCTCGTGGATGATTTGCATTCAGCTGAGGCTTTGGCTGATGGGTTACCATAAATGGCTCAAAACCAGATTGTTCCACTTACATACAACAATTTTTTGTGTAATTAGAATAAAGCCAGGCAACTTTCTGAAATACCTCTTTTCACCTGATTAAACTTGGAGTCATTGTTCCTGAAATAAAACAGTTGGCTGTTTAGAAGTCCGTGAAAGATAGGAGTCACTGTTCTTTGAAAAAGGCATTTCTTGAATAAGAATGCTCCTTTCAAATTTAGATAAACTCTTATATGTGGGAATTTGAAGTTAACTGGTTTTGTATCTATATTTAAAAAATGTTCAATCCCAAAATACGCTTTGAAGAGCAGCGATGGTCTTTGCAAAATGGAAAAAAAAAGGTTAGATTTTGCTGTTGCTTACTTTGACTAGGGAGAGACTTCATAGGCAATTGTACAACTGATATTTCTTTGAAAACTGAATTCCATACGTGTGCAATTTATCCTCTGAATGAAGAAAGGTTAGTAACGACTTCAGTAATTGACTCACAAGTTCAGCTGAGGTTTGGGAAGACTAAACTAGTATATTCTGGGTGCATGCAGAGTAGGAAAGCAAATAGCTTTTTGGAGTAGTTTACCCTTGTCAAATGAAAAGAATATGCAGCAGACTAACCCAGTAACAGAGTCCCTGATGTGTGGCTCACAGCACAGGCACAGGAAGGATTATTAGAGGCTTTCTTCACCGAGCCTTTCCCAGGCAAAGCGTCACTAGGGTATTGCAGCCCCTACCTCACACATGGAGAAAACACTTGTTGTTTTCACCGCCTTGCAAGAGAGTTGTGGTGCTTTATTCTTTACCAGTTTGCCCCAAAATGTGCTGCTTGCCGAAGGCCTCCAGGCGGGTTAAGCACCGTGGTCTAAGAGGCTGCAAATCTCTCTCACCTCGTTATTATTGCAGAGGAAGACGTGGATGATGGAGAGCAGACATAGCTCTCCTTTGAGCACGTTGTTTGAGAAACCTCCTTTTTTGGGCTAGGATGGGGTCTTCTCCTGACCCAGCAGCATGAGTTAGTTAAGGCTGAAAACCAGAAGAGACAGGACTTGTAAAAGGGTTTCTACTGCCTGCTTGTTTTCCTACCATTCTGGTGAGGCCTCACGACAAAGTTAGTGACAAACTGCTTGTGTGCCAACCCTCATTTATGCTGGTATTGTGTCACTGTATAAACTCTGAGAAGAGTCTTCACAGCCCAGCAGCTCTGCTCTTGGCTGTGTGAGCTTGCTTGTGGTGGCTGCAGGGTAGCAGTCCATGATTGGAGTGCTGAAAAACAAATGTCAGAATAATTCATTTTCAGAAAATGCAAATTAATCCAAAGTAAATCAAGTTCATGGGACAGAAATCTAGGTAGCAGATAACTGATAGAAATTTCCTGTGAGATTCCCGTCTCTGTGGGAGGCTGCTGTACATTATAGAAATAGAAATGCCTTTTTTTTTTTTACAAAAGCACATAAAGAAGGTTGAAAACAGTTTAAAGAAAATAAGAAACATCTGTCTTCCTCCTCACCCTTTTTTGTGTAGTTATTAGCCACTTCCCTGCTAAAACAGATTGTCATTTTTTGCTCTTATTTTTTTGTGTGTAGGTTTAATGTGGAAAAGCACTGGCCAACTGCAAGCTGTTCTTGCATTTTGATTTTTGTGGGTGATAGCAGTGTTTGGAGAGAAAAAGTGAAGACAAGAAGCTTTAAAGTTTATAACCGAACTCTGAATCTCCAACTAGGTTCCTTCTGACAGCTTTCTTCAGATTTCTTCTCCAGCTTTATTCTTATTGACCATTTCAGCTGCAGTTAAATATTTCCCTTTAGCTGATGGTCATCTTGGAACAGACAGAGGATGTTGCTGGAACATGTCTGAAGGCAAAAGAGAAGAGCAATGAGGCCGTTCTGCCCTGGGCAACTCTCCAAAGGAAGTATTACACACTTGGCTTTCACGCTGTGATGTGTGAGGCCTTGTGATTTGACTACTTGAAGTGGTAAAACTCAAAGTATAATTTGATGTACAGTTGGTTTTGCATTGTGCAGTATGGACTGTCTGTGTTAGCTGTAAAGGGTACGTTGCAGTGATATTATTTAGTGTCTAATTAGCATTTTCTCTCGAAGGTTACTAACTGGACTATCTCCAGCTGTCTCTTTACTTAGGTGAGTGTTACATCCTCATTAACTTTCAAAGCATAAACCTGCCTGGCTTGGGGTTGGGATTAGTTGCACATAATCTCACTTACTGTTCAGGAAACTGAGCCAGGAAGCTTTTTATCCAAACACTTGTAGCTGCTCCTCATCAAGCATCAAAGCAGGTGCCAGATCTTCTGTCCTAGACACTTGTCCATGCTGCACGAATGTTGTCACCTAAAGGCAGCTTCCCTTCACCGGGATATTTGAGCTTTACTATGCTTCGGTGCCCTCTGCTGCTCCGTTAAAATACTGCTGTCTCCTTGCTATCGGAGGAACATGGGTAATTTTGTTCTACTTCTTTTCTTCTATAAATCAATTGGCCCAGTAGTTCCCTTGGTGAGAGGTTGCTACTAACAGTGATTAGAGTAAGGGACATAGGCTGTGCTGAAAATTATTTTCTTTGAAGACATTTTTTTCACTTCTGAAGTTCTGACGTGATTCAGACTGAGATCATGGGATTTTCTTGTTTTATGGCAAAGGTAGATTTTTTTATATGTATGTATATATACACACACAAGTAGTTTTTATTGCTGTTTTCTTAAGTTTCTCCCTGTACAACACATAGGATCTGATATTCAAAAGTAGAGAGCCATTTCAGATTCCTGAAATCAGGAGCTATAAATTTTCATTTGGGAGCTTGAAGTCATCTATGAATTACATTGTAGATTCTTGTTCTTTTCCTGTGGTTTTGTTGGTTTTGATTTTTTTGATGTGTCCCTCCTTTCCTCTAAAATTTTTTGCTTTATACCAGGTAGTTTGGTAGATCCATCCTCTGATTACTCCTGTTCTCTAGAAAGAAGCCTTAAGTGTGTGAGCCATTGACCTGCACATTTTGCTGTACTGGGGGCCTGTTGTTGCTGTATGGTTCCAGCTGCAGTGATCTTTGTGTTAAAGATCTAGGGATTAAGATTCCTTCCTGCAGTTTCAGTTTCTTCACTGGTTCTTTCTAGCTCTCAGGAACACCCGTAGTAAAATGTTACATTAGACTTGGTTTTCCATATTTTTAAGACATTCACAGAAGTTGAAAGGAAAAGTACTATTATGTGATGTTTGTAACCTCATGTATATTCAATTATTCCAGTTTACCTTTGTCTCAAGCCAAGGAGTTGTTCTTGGTGCTTTGTGTGAGAACTGTGTGCCCAGTGTCTCATTTGAATTTGTCCAATTTCACTTTCCACTGGCTGGTTTTTTATACTCTCCTACAATTCATAGAAATAAATAAATTTCCAGTAACTGTGATTTGCTCATGGGAAGATACTTTCAATACTATTATCATGTGTTCTCTCTGTTCATGAAGGTCCATAGGTAAGACATTGTCTTGGCCCTTAGGCCATTTTTATTATTACTTTTTGGACCTTCATCTTTACAACAATTTATAAAAATATAACAACCGAAATTGTGGAGGGCATTTCAAAATCAGTTTCACCATTTGTAAGTGCAGTTGTAATTATTTTCTTATTCTTGCGGACTACTGAGTGCTCACCTTAGGTGTTATTATTTATTAACTAATAATTGTACCTAATTCCTAATTCCCTTTGTTGATTCCTTAAGGAGAGTTACTTGAAATCTGCCACTCATTTACATTCATTTATCATATGAATTATTGGTTCTATAAACCTTGATTTTAAAGTCATGCCTACCAGACAAAACGCTCTGCAAAAGTTAAACAATTTTATAACTACCATTAACCTTCCCAGCTACACCTGGTATCAGTGACATCAGGTTTATTCGACAGAACTGCCCCTCTGTTGGTGTGCATAGCAAAGTTTTCTTGGTTCTCTGCTCATGCTCTTCTGTTTGTGAGAAGCACGATTTCCCTTATCTGTATGGAACCATTACCTTGGCACAGAAAGTGAAGGCAATTTATAATTCTGTTTTTAAGATAGGCTGTCAGCAAATCCTGTCCTGACCACTCTTGAGAGTATCTTATACAAAAAAATAATTGTTCCTAGATTGGTGATTGATGTAGCAGAACTGATAAAAGTTACATTGTTTAAAAGTGTTTATAAATCACCCTGTCCATGTGTTCATTTCCTGTAATCTGTCATTATGGTTTCAAACATAATTGTGAGAGACACAAAACTGGCTTCATAGCACTCTGGAATGAGGTTTGCTTCCATTTGGTCTACGTTGAAAGGTGGCTCAAAGCAAAAATTATAATCCTGGAATACCACATACGTTACAACAGGATATCTTTGCTCTGTGGTTTTGAATTACTGAAGGGCGTAGTCCGTCTTCTGAGTTTTTCCCCCAGCATTGCTGGGATTTATGCAAAGTAACTGGGCCAGTTATAGGGATTGCTTGGCAGAGAGGACCATGTTTTTTTTAAATACAATTCTTTTTCTCACTCGGGAAGTTAACGTTATGACAAGCTGGGTTTACAGTCAGTGTTGAGTGGGGATTTGGGCTCTGTCGGACACAGATGGGCTACTAGAGCACTGTGTGGTGTGATCACGGCACAGAACTCTCTGCTCTGTTCCTGAAGATGCTTCCCAGTTTCTCAGCTAGGCCCAGAAGCTGAATGAGGGAGCAGTTACTGCAGCAAGAGTGAAATCTGAAACACTCTCTTCATGCACAGGTTTTTGCATCGCGAGGGATGGAAAAGCAGTTTTGGAGAAGCAGTGTAACTTTTACTGTCTTTCAGTTCTTTGTCGAACTCAGCCAGGAGGATGAGGGAGGCAGTGGGTTTACTGTGTTACAAAGTGCCCCTACTCCAGGGTCTTGCTAGAACAGGAGAATAGGTAGAGCATAAGCATTTTTTAAACTCTGATTTTCCCTTGGGTACCCAGCCACGACTGGCGGCAAGGTTACCCGCCTTCAAGCTGTGCCCCTTTTCTTCCAGCTGAAGATTATTCCTTTAAAGAGGCAAAATAATGCACACAGTATTGTCCTCTAAAGCTGCCACGCGTTCTTCCAGAAGTGTTATTAACTGTCTACACATCCTATCCAATTTTCCTTAGTCACGAGTCTTGTTAAGGAATCTGTCCTTTGCCCAGCTCCATCAAACTATATGAGCCTTCCATTCTGCATAGTGGACAAGGACAAATTTGAATTAAGTATGGTAAAAACAAGAAAGTAATCTTTTTCTTTCTGCTTTTTTTTTGTTCAGTACTTCTCTGTTGTCTGGGTAAATTTTCAGCTCTCTCACTTTGTATAAAGGGTTTGTACTGACAGACTGAGATCTTTGACATCTGTGTCAGTTAAGTAAAACGCTTCTTTATTGCCAGCTTGTTTGTAAGGAGCAGATTTGAATGAGTTCATAACTGTACATGCAAAAAATGTGGTATTTAAGAGACACAAGCTAATTATCTGTACTGGGAGATTTGATTTTAGTCAAGAACTATCGAATAGCTTGGGTTCTGAATTAGGATTTGGGGATATAATAAAAATTGTTAGCTATGCAGTTGAAAAGTATCCCTTAAGTCCAACTCAGGATGTGCTTCTTTCTCTCAATCTGAAAAATTGGAAAGAAATAACATATTTGAGTTGTGTCGCTCAGCAAAGCAGGAAGAGTAAATTCTGTTGCTGGTGTTATAAGAGGTCAGAGTTACATGGTCAGCCCATCTTTCTTCCCAAATCAGCAAATCAATGCTTTATCCCTGTTTTCCAAGAGAGAATGTATTAGCTGCTTCAGGTGTTACATTCATGCATTTTATCAAAATATGGTTGGTGTGATGGTACGTTTCAGTGCTCTTTTATTTATCAATCCCTTTACTAGCATTTTATAGTTATAATTTTAGAAGAGATTTCCTTTAAAAACATGATCAGTTTTACTGTCAACTGAGGAAATTTCTCTTACTTGGGAAAATTGTTGGTAGTGTCTAAACAGTTATATGCCAGCAAAATTGGATTTTTGCATTTTCCCTCAATGCATTTCTGACAGATTTGTATTCACTTTGTGTGTGTGCAGACACACTTGAGATCTGCTTTTAATTACTGGATAGGATTTACAAATCAGAAATGCAAACACAAGCACACAGCTTTTTAATCATATGTAAGTCACCTTTCAAAAACTGTCAAGGAATCATATTTTTAGGAGCCTATTATTTGTATAGACACAAGTAATGCAATAGCTCAGTCTTTGAGATTATGAACATGCTTATGATGAGAATATTCTTGGCATAGGTCAGGAGTATTATATAATAAGGAAACAATGTCTTTTTATACTTTTCTTCCAAAACATTCCCTAGTGAGAGCTAGGCGAAAAAAACCCCATAGGATTGCCTATGAATAGATCTCCTTGCAACATGATAACTTTAGCCAAATTACACAAAGTAGATTTAAAATCCTTCTCATGTTTTCGTAGTTATGTTTTTAAAACCCTCTGTTGGCATCTAATACAAATTCTGATTGTGTAACTGTAAGACCCGGACCGACAATGTATAGATGGTATTAAACTGTCCCTCTGGCAGTATGGATGCCCAAAAGGCAGGAGACCCAGTTGTCAAAAGCAATAAACTATTTGAGTGAGAGAAAATAAATGCAGATTTACCTGGTGCCCCAGAACGTAGAGAAGAGCAGTGCTGAGGAAAATGTCTTTGGCTCAGTAGTGCCATAGGTTTATGATTGTGTACACCACAAACGTAAAGCCTGACTTAAGGTCGGATCCTCTGTAAGGCAGCCTTCAGAAAGGTCAGTGACCTGCTGAAACAAGAGGTGTCAGGAAGGAAAGGGAGGGATTGGCCCCTGCAACAGTTCAGATTTAGAAGATAGATGAGTGGTAGGTTTCATTCCTTTTGCTTGCCCTGGGACTTTTGTAACTCTGCAGTGTAAGATGGAATACAGCCCAATACCTTCCACATGGCCACATGCAAGTGCTGAGAACTGAGGTGGAGCAAAGTGAAGATGAATGTGGATATAGCAGCTGTTGTCTGTGTTAATGATGCTTCCTAGTGTTTCATGGATGGTTTCTAAAGAAAGCTGTTAATCCATGGTGGCCAAGGGAATGAGAAAAATATATCTGTACAATAGGTGGTATTTATAGTGCAAATGAGGATTTGGGAGTTAATGATTTAAATTGGGCAGGAACAGTTCATCAGCAAGCTTAAAAGCCCCAAAAGAGAAGTAGTTTTTGAGTGTGCAATATATCTGTTTCCAGACAGACCATCTGGGAATAGGTATACATAGCCAGCCTCCAGAAGACAGTGGAATGGTCTTGATTCATCCAAGCTGCTTTTATATTAAATAAGAAACACAAAGTTGATTTGTGATAGAAGAGCAGAGCAAAACAGTAGTTAGATGATTTGAAGGATGCTGCCTAAAGTGGGAGATATATTGTGAGGCAGCGTGTTTTGGAAGAGACCTCCCTCTGGCAGGCATAAACCAGGACACACATCTTGGAAAGAACAGATAGCTGAGAGATGGGCCTTGTCTCAAGCCAAATATGAGCCATTGCAAGGCCTATGGATTAAAACAGTGGCAGGCCTTTCTTTACTTTTGTGTTCTGAATTCTTATTGCTTCTTCAGAGTAGCCATAGCTTAGCCCTTCTCCCCTACCACAGTATCTGGTGCAGATCAAAGGGAGAATGGCTCTAGAAGACACCGTGCTCTATACCTTGGCTCCAAGGCAGGATCAAATCCAAGTGAACTTTTCTCGGTGGCTATTTGTCTAGCTTGTTTTCAAATCTATTTGTTGACCAGGATTGTAAAGGCTTCCAAACCCAGCATTTCCTTATTGTTGTAGTTAGCTTCCCTTCTGGTTGTTATTCTTATCTAGCTGCTGCTGTGGCTTTGAGCACACAAAGGGGAAGGGAGAATGAGATCACAAGCTGAATTTATACTTTTGCCATTAGCTATTTGTCATCTCTATAAAGGCTGAGAAGCTTGTTCTTTATTTTTCAACCCATGAGTTGCTACTCAGATAATTTTTAATAGAGTTGGACAATGTGCATGGAAAAACCCATGGAAGTCATAGATGTAGTGTATCAGTGAGAAAAAAATATGGGTGCTGATCTCCCTTTGTGCTCAGCGAGATAAATATGATAAACTAATTATGTTGTAGTCTTTGAGTTGGCTGATAAATGGTGGGCAAGATCTTTTCTTAAGGAATAAAGACCCTTTTGAGGATCTATTTTAAGAAGAAAAATAAGTAATGCCACAAAATGAGGAACATTCAAAAGTGTTTGAAATTTGATAGTGGATATACTCATATAAAATCTGTTAACTGTGTGTTGTGGACTGCACAGCTCATTGATCTCCTAGCTCTTTGGAAAGCTTCTCTTAATTAATTTAGGCTTATGCATTTCAGTGGAAAAAAATGTGTGCAACCAAGCAGGGAGTTGTTTCAGGCTTGCGAAATAAATTTGTATATGGAATATGGGAAAAGACATAAAAGATATCGCTCTCTTTCATGCCAAAAAAGGAACTTTGCTACGATAAAGACGCTGAAAAAACCACCATTTAAAAACTCTATGTGTGTGTGTAAAAATATGCTCTTAAGTGGATCTTTTTTGAGGGTATTTGAAGAAGCGTAATTCTGGACTCTAAACAAATACTTTATAGCCAGGGGAGACTGGTAAAAGAAATGAAGCTGAGAAAAGTATGTAGGAGATTTTTCCCCTCTTTGATCTTTATCTGCCCATATGTGTAAGAAATCACATCCACGTCTGTAGTTTGGCTGTATCTGACATGGAATCCAGGGGTTCTTGCAGGTCCTACACAAAACCCAACGAAGTGAGTGAGATGCTTTCCATCAGTTTCAATGGCTTTTATATCAAGCTTTATTCACTAAGTGCCTGACAGTGATATTTTGGTTATCTTTCATTTACCAGAGTATATGGCAGGATTAAAATCAAAAAGGGACTTTATTGGTTAATTTATTTACACAAATTTTCCTTAGGTCTAAATGCTAATATCCCTTTTAATAATAAAACCCAGAACCCACAGAACCCCCCCAAAAACTCCTCCCTTCTCCAAATCCTTCAAATACAAGCAACCGGGGAATTTTATAAATAGATATTCTTACCTTTACTACGAAAAATTCATGCGGAAGTCCTATCTTGGAATAAGCTATTCATTAGTTGGCTTGGCAGAAGGAACATAATCCAAGTGAATGAGCTGCCAAGAGTATTTTTAGTGGTTTTATATGTTGCCCATTCAAATCTTGGAAAATTTCTTCAGAAAATTGGACAAGCTGACCACTCATTTTTATGGGCTTTCACAAGATCTAAAAGTGAAAAACAACTATTGTATTTAGCATCTGTTAATGGAGGTTTCAGGCTACAAAACTTGAGAAGGTACTGCTGGGAAGCTAATACAATAACCATAAAATATTGGACTGATAATAGGAAACACTGGCACCGAACAGATATGGAAAGAGTCATTCTAATATTCCATATCCAGGCCTGCTGCCCTGTGCCGAGTGCTAAAGATACTGTGGTGAAACATACACAGTAGCAGAGATCTGGAATGAAATCAGAGTCAAACTCAAGATAGATGAAATTGTCTTTTTCTCCCACGAATACTATTCGTTGGATAATTCTGCCTTTGGAGAATTAAAAGCCAGGAACTTGGACACAGAAGAGAAAGCAAATTGTGCTAAGATTTTTCCAAATGGGGAAATACGTCTTTACCCCATGTGTGTAATTAAGCCCTCATCTTCCTTTATTTGAAGTCAGTGGCTTTTTCTTTTTCTCTTGCTTCTTCGGGAATTGGATCTGGACCTGTGCTGCCATTATAGCTGTTCCCTAGACAGGTTTTTTTCTCCCCAAGCTGGAAGCTAGAAAATCAATAAAAGGAAAACTATTCACCAGATATCAAATGAGTTTCAGTGGATTATATTTTATTTGACTCAAAGTGGAAAGGAATGACAAGAGAATATTACGTTTTTAATCCCACATAAAATACATTTCTGGGAAACTGTTCTCTGCACATAGACCTTTCTTTCTCAGCAACAGCCTTTTTTTAACCTGTACATAAGTTATACCCAAAATCTGCCCTCAGAACTTCTGCATACTGAGATCCTCTGCAAGATGAGATATAGGTAGGAGATTTTAATGGTTGGGGTTTTTTTTGGTTGGTAG
Source organism: Rhagologus leucostigma (assembly GCA_013397725.1). Taxonomy (NCBI): domain Eukaryota; kingdom Metazoa; phylum Chordata; class Aves; order Passeriformes; genus Rhagologus; species Rhagologus leucostigma. The sequence continues at coordinate 871,640 of VZTD01002215.1, forward strand.
GTTTTTTGGATTTTTTTCTTTTTAATTATCCAAAAAACCCCCAACCTCCTGAAGAATTTAAGTGTGTTTTGGTGCTTGTGAGGGAACATATCTGGAGGAAGCTTGAGATGTCAGAGCTGTACAAGCTTTTGACTGTGAATAACCAGAGATCAAATAAAAGTTACACCTCTGACAGAGCAGCAGCAGCTTTAGGACCCATTTTAGCAGTGCAGGTGCCCACCAAGGAAGGTTCCCAACATCCTCAAGTCAGGCTGCCCTTGTGTAAAGTGACCCCTTCCAAACAATGAATGAAACTCTTCTTCAAGGGCAGGAAATCAGCTGGAGCCAGTGGAGCTGAGCAAACTTAAATATTGAATTTGTCTCTAAGTTAAGCGTGAGCAATAAAAAGAAACACTAAAATTATATTTCGATTTTGGATCAGTTATGCCATTGCTTAGTATCACCCGAAGATCAGCTAGTGGTTAAAGGGGCAAGAACTGTTTTCTCTGAGAAGAAAACTCATCTGGCTAAATTTGATTTATGCCACAGTAAAGAGGCACCATGATCAGGCTGACAAGTTTTAGAGTTACTGTGGGCAGAATTTCAGTCAGACTGCTTTTCAGTTATAGGCTTAGTAAATCCTCTCTTTCAATATATTAATTTAAAATGGCTCTTCAAAAAGAGATATCTACCTTAAAAATCGGGGTAACAAATACATTAACATAAAACAATTCCTTTGAAATTCAAAATTTATAAACTTGTCTCCATTTATAGAAATAAAAATTGGGATTTGTATAATTGCTGTCATCTAACAACATGGATTTAATATTTTTCCTTTTGACATTTGCTCTGTTGCCAGTCTGTATCTGCTTATGGTCTGTGATCTGCTTTGCATTACTTTTATAGAAATATTACCATTAAAAGTGCTACATGTAGTATTAAATAGCAGGGTGAGGCAGGAGACATGAGTGGAATCACTTGTTCGCAAATGAGGAGTTTGGATGCCTCACCTCAGTTACAGGGTATAAATACCTATAATCAAATCATTGGTCTGGCACTGTGGATAGTTTGGTATGAAATTGAGGCAGGCAGGAGTGCAATATCCCAACATCCATGGTTATGAATATTGTAGATTATGGATAGACAAAATGCACAAGAAAGACTTTCCTATACTGGCTGCTCTTGCCACAGTTTATTCTTCTGTCAGTATTTCCTCTATAAACTCCTTTTATTCATAGGCTTGGCAGTTAGCCATAAAATTTTGCTTCTAGCAGGGACTTGGCAGACAGTATCTCAAGTCAGGAAAATAATTTTAAACAAATTTTTAAAATATATGTATTGGGGCTCTCTTAAAAGTTAGAGGTGCCGTAATTTTTTTTTTCTGTGAAAAAGGATTGGTTTCAGTGGGTTTTTTTCATTGTAAATTCTCTAAACATTTTCCTAAAAAAGGAAAAAAAAATGTTGTAACCAAACAGTGAAAACATGACTCTTCTTTCAAAAGCATGTGTTTGAAGGTACTGTACATGAGTGTCAATGACTTGTGTATTTTTAAGTGATGGTTTTTAGGATATTGCTTTAAATCAAACCCCTCGTGTCACTGTGACGGAATAAAGCTTGTTTACGATGTTATAAACTGTGAGGGAAATAGTATGCACCATAAGTAATTTTAAATGCCCACACTCCCTCTTTATTTACTTTTCCATAACCTGTCTAAGTTTTGTACACAGGAGTCTTGGGAAATCAGCCCTTCAACAAGTTCAGCATTAATGCAGTAATTAATAAGGTTGTGTGAGCAGGTGGTGCCATGATGTCAGTCTGTGGTGTGGTGGGAGTGTACTGGGGTTGTGTGAGCGTTCATGGGGGCAGAACAGCCTTTCTCATGCTTCAGGCTTTGCGGTGGTAACTTGGGCAAATGCCACCTGGACCACCACAAATCAGCAGGAGAGAAGTTTGATGGTGACTGTGGTTCTTACAGTTCGGCTGTAGGCTGAGAAACACTTCCACCTCCCTGCTCTCCCCTGTCGCTTTTCTCCTGCAGTAAACTGTAAGTTTGCTGCCTTGTTGTTTTAATGTAGAGCTTCGGTAGTTGGCAGCACTCCTGTTGTAGCTGTCCCTACCCTGGAATGACTTCCTCAGCTACTGTCAAGTGGGTCTCCACCAAATAAACACATCACGAAGGACATGAGGAGTCCTAAACAGGTATTTTATCAAGAGGAGATGAGTCTGTGGTAGGTACCTGACCATCAGGAGAAATGCACAGGATTCCCTTTTGTTTGTACTGTTCTTTTACATGGAAAGCATTATTTAAAAGCATTGAAAAATATGTGATCACTGAAGTAGGAGTGCAATTTCACATGGCATCAGAATATGGGGGGAAAAAACCCTGAAAAATAAGCCTCAGCAGGAAAGACTTTACTTATTTGACAGTGGCACCAGTGTGCCTCTGTGTGATTTTTGGAAGATGATGGTCCTTGCCTTTCAAAGACATAATGCCCATCCTTTCATTACTCTTGTTTTGCCACTGCATGCGCTGAAGTGAGACCGGTTTTTAAAACTGCATGGTAAAGCATTTAAAAGAACCTTCATTTGGATGTTTGCAAATACATTTAATAAGTTAATTCAAAAAAATAAGGCCAGATATACTTCCCAGAAATTGGAACCTCTTTTTCTATTGTGCACCTGAGGCATTCTGCGCGTTGGACTCTGGCTGACCTGTCACACTGTTTGTGCTCGATGGGGAACATGTGGTGTGCCGTGTGAAGGTGGAAAAATCCAGTGCATCCAGGTGCAAATTTTGAATATGCATTCAATAAAGATTTCATGAATTACTGCTATTTTACGGACTTCAGGAAATATATGGACTGGTGTTAACGCAAATTTATAAGTAGGCCCAGAGATAATGAACATATCAAAATGTCTTGAGTATTGTCTTCCCCTTCACACTTTGTACCTAATGTAGATACCCATATTTGAAAGGGCAATGTTTAGAGTTGTAAAACAGGAGGTGGAAGAGCTCTGTAAAGAGCATGAAAATTTGCCTTTGGGCACTGGGATAAAATTCTCAGCTGTGCTACTCTCACAATGCACTTCATCCCTCTTCCTGAGATCAGATTCTCATCTGTAAAATGGACGTAATTCATAACCTTAAAAGCTGCAAAGAGAAAGTTTAAGGACTTCTTATTGCAAAGAGAAAGTTTAAAGACTTCTTATTGTATTTGTATTGTGAAAATGCTCTCATTACGTCTGTGCCAAGTTTTCTTTGCACAACTAAATGCAAGGACTGAGCGTTTAAAAACCATATTCTGGAGAATATTTTCTAGTGATTATAATTTATAAATAATTTTGTTTTATGTTAGGATATAACTTTTAAGTTCTTCATTGTGAATTTCATATAATCAATGATATTTTTAAAAAGAATATCATGTTTCTAATAGACTTTTTAAACTATCCCATTCCTTCTTTCTTGCCTATTTTGAAATTCTGCCTTTATCTCTCTTCCAAGCCCTGGCAAGTGTTTGCTTCAGGCTGGCTACTGAGAAAGTGGGCAGAGTGTGCTAAAATTTATATTGGTTTCTTGCTTATGTGTCCTTTCAGAACCTCTGTGTGTTTTCCAGGTTCTGTGGCTTTTGAGCTGTTTGCCAGCTACACGTGCAAATCTTCAAGTTCTAGTTCTCCAGACCACTTAGAAATGGAGGGAATTGGAGTGATGCTGAACATTTCTCAGTACAGTTTCCATTTCAGATGGGGCAGATTCAGAGGAATGGATATGTATTGAGAGTTCACATTTATGTATTTCCATCTGTGTATTCACGTGTACTTTTAAATCTTGGAACACAAATAGTACTGGAAACTCAGGGATAAGTTTTTAATGTTTTTGATCCTGGTCGTATTTTGATCCCGATTTTGAGCTGTCCTGGATGGTTGGACCTAAAAGCTGGTTAGAGACTTGGGCTGCCTACCTGCCTGAATATCACCCAAGTTAGTGCATAGCCTTCCTCCCTGCTCTCAGGACTGTATCTTCTCTGTGTTCTAGTACTGGGGAATGTGAGGCAATATTTGCCACTGCAGGTAAGCAGAAACAGGGCTTGTATGGATCTGGTTGAGCAAGCATGAATGTAAGCCTGGGCAGCTAAGTGTAGATTTTCAGGTGCATTGCCAGTGGCGTAATGCACCAGTATTTGCAGGGTGTGCTTATCAGGGTTTTAAAAAGGGTTTCTCTCTTTGCTAGACATTTGTCTGTCAAAATAGGAATTTATGGAATATCACCCAAGAAAGTAAAACAGTTTTCTGTTGTTCAGAGGAGCGGCCAGAAGCGAGTGCTTCTCTTGTCAAAGTCAGCAATGGAATAAAAAGGTACCCTGGGACTCTGGTGTAGGTCATCAAACCTGGCAGCAGCGAGTAAAATAGAATTTGTGTGGAGTTTTTGTAAACCCATCTGAACAATGCAATTAACTCAGAAATTGAAAAATAGCAGCTTAATTATGCTTTAAGTACTTTAATGCTGATTCCTTTCAGCAGGAACGTGTAGGTGCTGTCCTCAGCACTTAGATGCAGAAATAGCTGTAGGTGTCAGGTGTTTTAATGCAGTTGCTTTCTGCCTGGACTAGTTAGGGGAGGCAACCACAATTTTTTCTCCATGCCCACAAATTCCATGTTCCCTCTGTTACTGCTCACAAAGAAGGAAGGAGGTGATACAGACTCTTTTCAGTGCCAAAAGCCTCAACTAGCTCATAGGTGCCAAACAGCCAAGCAACATTTCATCCCTTCCTGGATGCCAAAAGCCTCAAGTATCCCCGCTCCACCTGCCAAAACCTCCAACTCTGTCCTGACAACTCCTGCAGTGCAGGCCTGTGCTGTCAATACGAAATTTTGCAACAGTCTGACAACGGAAAAATCTGGATACAGTATAATGCTGAAAAACATGCTGAGATTTGCCTTTAGTTTAGTATGAAAATGAATTATGCTGTAAATATTTCCTCTGTGCGACACTTGTGCGTGCTTTATTTTCCAAAATTTGAATTTATTCAAAATTTCTGTAGAATGAAAATATATTGCAGAATAGAATGCTGAGAGGTCTAAAGTCCATCTGAGCCCCCAGATGTATTTTTTCATGTAGCTCAATAAGTCCATTTGCCTTTTAGCTGATTCCTTGCTGGTGATTCACCTTGTTGCTGAGCTTTACCAGCTTGTGTTTCTGAAGTGTTCTTGTTATTATGGGGCACAGCTTCCATTTTGCAGTGAGTTTGCAGTGCTGAGGCCAAGTGCAAGGAACAGGTAATTTAACTGAAATAATGTTAACAATTTTAAAACTAATTAGTTCTAAACATCTGCTTAAAATAGCTGCACTTACACCCAGGTGGTTTTTATCAGTCTAAAATAATGATGCATTGTCCTTTCTCCAGGATTTTAAAATTCCAGATATGTTCTTTTTAGCATACAGAATAATACATAATTTACTTTGATACATAGAAGTAAAAGATTTATTAAACTCAATGACATATACAGCGCACAATTAGGTAATACATAATGCACTCAGCAATAGTAGAAATATAGCAGGAAATATCTTGAAATCTGTTTTAAGGAAACAAGTGGAAGTTTTTAAGCTAGAACTAGGTAATGCAAGATCTTTTATTAATAATTCTTATTTGTCTGGAAATACGCTTTGACTGTTCTATTTAGTTGCTGCCATGAGTGAAATAGTTTTTCCTAGATCTGTAATCTGCATTCTACACCCAACTTAGAGTAGAAAATAGAAGCGTAAATCATTTTTGTATGTGACCTTAGCAGTGAAAGAGATTTCTAGCGTAGTTTGTTGCAAAGCTCTAGACATAACAGCCAGAGTTAAAAGTGAAGGATACAGTTCTGAGGCTGAATAGCATATCCAGTGATTATCTGCAGGTAAATACTTGTTCCTTCCTGCTCATGGATACAGTCATCAGTGCAATTTGATACCTCTTCCACCTAGTGTAGTGTCTGGAAAGAAGAATCTGGGAAATGCATCACAGAGCTACTCAGGCAGGATATTTTCCCTTCAGTGCCATAATTCCTTGTGCTTCCTCTGTTTGGAGCTGTTGTAGGTATGAGGAGAAGCAAATGGCACAGTGCAGTGCTGCACATGAAGATTAGTGACGAGCAACATAACCTTGTGCTTTGGAAGACTCTGAAAGACAGGATAGTGCTAATGGTATTTATGGGTTGTGAGAGTGGGAAGAAGCAACGAAAAGGAAATGCTTCATCTCTGTTCAAAACACCATCAAGGATGAAATTCACTCCTGGGAGAAGGGCCAGCACTGAGCTTTGGGTATTGCTTAATTCAGGCCTTCAGTGGTACTGAAGTGGTGTTTATACTCTTCAGCAGGTTCTTTCCCTTGGATGGGTTTAATCTGAAGAACCTAAATTCTGTATTTAATTATAAGAAATTTAATTACAAGAAGTGCTTTATTAAATAGCAGTGTGCTGTAACTGTGCCAGTGTAACTCCTTTTGGTGATTCTCCTTTGGAATTTGGCAAGCCTTAGTGAATTAGTACCAACCACTTTAGTAAGCAGCCATGAGAAAAACAAAAGCACAGCCACCCAGAGAGCTGCAGTGACACTGGCATAGTAGCAGGTGTATTGGTAAATATTCCTCCATATCCGAGTACTTAACTGTAGTGACAAAGACTTATTTTGGGAGTCACATCACTTTAACCTGTTTGAATCCATCATGATCCACGTCACACTGCTACATCTGCTGCCCAGAGGTTGCACTGAATCTCTGCTAGAACCTGACAGAGCTGGGCACCTTGCCCTGGGGAGGTGCTCAGGGGCTGTCAGAGGGCAGAGTTTGTGTTGATATGTGCATGGGCCCGGGCACTGTCACCTGGGGACTCTGGCAGATGAATCTGTGTGCCAGGTCTCACCATTTCTTTCATTGCACGTACTGCTGCAATAACTCTCGTGTCAAATGCTATGGACTTGCCTTGTGTTTATTTGTGTTTAAAGAAAAATTGTATGCTATGAACTCTGTAAAACAAACATTTAAGGTATCAGAGCATTTCTCTTGAGAAGCTGAATCTTTGTTGAGCTGAATGCTAAACATTTACATATCCAAGCCTTATGTAATGGATGTCTGAATAATAATAAAACTGCATAAACTGACCTTCGTTCTCTGGCACCACTTCTCCTTTGAAGTCTGCATGACCAAATTCAAGACAATTATGTCATCCTTCATAACAGCCAAACAAAAGTTTGGCCAAATAATTGTTTTTTTTTCTCCATCTGACAGTGCTGTGTTTGATTTTTGTAATGTGTGTCAATGTAGCTGTTGTTATTTACTGGGTGTTACAAGTGACAGTAAAAATCCCCTCGTTTTGGGGTAATGATCAGCTCTGTTAACATCTGGATTTCATTTATTTTACCTCAGTGCCCATTTCTGCTATACTTGGTTACTTTGAGTAGTACGTTGCAAGGCGAGCGTGGCCTGAGAACACACGCACACGAATAATTTGCAGAAGGTGGTGTTGCAGTATGTGCCCATATGGGACAGAAGCCAAAACAGAGCCCTGGACAGAAGGAGGGAAACTAGCACTAACACTTCCCCTCTGTTCAAATCTACCAGTGCCACCCTTCAGTAAATTCTCTGTGGACAAGGCCGTCTCTGTCAGTTAAGGGTTGTCAGCAGAGAACTCAGATTGCATATTGCTGGATCTCAGACCTCAAGGAAACCTTGGCAGATTGTCATCTCAGTCTTTGAGGCTCTGTCTGTGTCACCGAGTGCTTCACAACTCAAGAGTCTGTTTTCCCCTACCCCCTGATTCACGTGGTCCTTGCCCAGGTCCATGTTTAATGTTGTGACTTTTTTGCTTTCGAAAGGAGTTAGATTGGGATGAAATATTTTGAGTCTACCTTTATCATATAAATGGGATTTCTGCAGAAGCTTTGTATTAGATCCTTAGCTATTGCTCTGACTGCGATGTTTGTTTGCATCTAAGCCTGTGTTCACATGCAGTACAACTCCTTGCAGCATGGCTGCGTCTGGTGGAAGTCTGATGTCTTTTCCCACCCAGCTCTACGTAAAGAGCAGCAAGGCATCCAGGCTGTGTTTATAGCTGGTTTCAGTTATTTTATCTGGATTCACTACACCACTTGTGGCTTCATCATGTTGCATCATGGGTGCACATGTCCATGCACACATTTCTGTTTGTGCTGGTACATGAATACTTCCATAATGAATACACAAAATGTGTGTTTTGCACTTCATCTGTTGTGAAATTAAGCCACTAAAGGAAAAAACTATTCTAATATGATCCAGAGTTTCAGTGCTGAACCGTGTTAGAATTATGACTGAAGACAATAAAAACATGAAAAACTGAAGTCAAGCAAGCTGTGAATGCAGTCCTGACGTACAATAAAATCCTTTTGTGTCCAATTGCAATTAGCTCTCAGTTTAATTCCTAAATGAGTTTCCAAGGCTTTGTTGGTGTAAATCATGATGTTGGTGATCTTTTCTTTATCTTACTTCAATTTGGTACCATGGTGAAGACAAATGTAATGTGTACAGTTTATGAAACCAGACAGCTAGTAAATCAGTATTATTTTGCTAGTAAATTACTAAGTCAGTGCAAGCTACTTTTAACTCTTTCCCATGGGACAAATAGTTTGAACTAGCTGGATCTTAAATCAACACTGTGGGCACTGAATTAGTCAATGATTCTGAAGAAGGCTTTGTTGGCATAAAGTTCTGCTTTGATCGTCACAGTATTTACAGCTTTTTAATTAGATACAGTTCAGAACAATGGCTTTTAGCAAAGCAGTTTGGGAAGTGAACAACTGGACTTTGTTTAGGGCTTTAGATGACATTCTGTCTGTTAATATCATGTGGCTGGTTTTAATACAATGATGAAGTTAGGATTATTTTAGGCATTGTCACTGCTTTGTCAAAAGAAGCTAGATATTTTAAAAAAGAGCAGCATGTGTTGCCTTTTTAATATCACAAGTTTAATAATTTCTCAACACATTAAAGCCCAATCATTTGCTTTGGGCTTGCAGAGGACAAACTAATTTTGCACCCATAAATTTGAAAGAAGTGACTCTTTTGTTCATCTTGATTTGTTTTCATGTGCTGAGTGACTTGTTGGGAAGTGCTGAGCTTTTTCTGTCAAGACTGAAGGCAGTTGGTTCCATTTTCAGTGTCAGACATTTCAGAGTTGGCTACTGATGTAAAGTAAACCCAACGTCAGTGTGAAAATTCCTCAGGGATCTTGGCAGAGCTGGGCTCTATCATTTTTGGAATGGTAGATTGGCCTAAGAGTGCTTTTAAAGCTTTACAGTAAGCGATTGTAAAATTTGAAAATCTATAAGAGCAAGAAAGTTAGGGAGCCACTGATGTTTTTAGACCAACTTCTGCAATTCAGTGTTCAAATAGAGATGCTTATCCTCTAATAAAGAATTTACCTTTTTTTTTTTGACAAGTTGACCACTGAAGTCAATGGGAATGAAAAAATTGGCTGTAAACAGTTGTTTCATTAAAGCTTGGATCAAATCTTCACGTTCTCTAGTTTGCGATGCTTTTGGGGCAGAGTAAATATTGGTCAATATTCTCTGTCACCTGAGAAAAATAACACGCTGCCTCACCTTTATCCACAATCTGGCTTTCATAACGATGCCAGAAGCCATTACTTTATGCTAGCGGTGTATTTATGTGCAAAGCATCACCATGGTGGTTAGAGAAATTGGTGCTTTAATCTTAAACTGGGTGTAATACAGGATTCTAAAAGCCTTAGTTTCATTGTATGAGGTCCACTGTATGTTTGAACACGATGTCTGTGTGCTTCAGATAGTTTGGTTCCTGCACAGCGTGTTGGGCACAGAGGTGCTGGGAATGACAGCACGTTTGGGCATAGCAGTTCTTTGGCAGGAGGCAGAACTCACATACGCTGGATCGTCAAAGACTCTGCTTTTTCCCCATATAATTATTATATATTAAAATAGTAAATTTGAAATATGGTGAATAAGCAGCAAAGTAACATAATTGGTACTGTGAATGCCAAGCAATGAAACATATACCGAACAATTTTTTTTTTCTCTCCTTTCCTTTTTCCGTTTTTTCCCTTTAGAACTCCAGAACTACCCGCTCAGATGAAGATAAGGATGATTCCTGGGATGCCTGGGGGGCCTGGAGTGATTGCTCACGGACCTGTGGAGGAGGAGCCTCCTACTCTCTGAGGAGATGTTTAAATGGCAGGTAAGCCACACGCTGATGTGTGTGCACGTTCTTCTGCAGCTCTGCCACATTTCCAATCCTCTTCTGGTTGCTTCTGTTTCTGAGAGCAAGTGCTGCGTACAGATAGATCAAGTGTTATAAAATACTGCTTTTAATACATGTTTGTAATAAATAAATAACTTAGGCTTTCACTCTGAACTTCAACATGTTATGAAATATGATTGCGGAATGGCAGGAATGATTTATTCAGTACGGTCAGATAGGGAGGGGAGTTCTCAAATGTAACTCAAATGGTGAGCTACCTGTGTACAAATTAGCCTGCACCTGGACATAGCTTGACATAGTGTTCGAGTGCCTGCTGCTCGTATGGATGTATCAAAAGCTGCTTTCTGTTAGCAAAGAAGAGGAGAAGAGGCCACAGTCTCAAACTGCACCAAGGGACATTGAGGTTGGAGGAATTTCTTCAGAGAAAGGGTGATTAGACACTGGAACGGGCTCTCTAGGGAAGTGGTGCAGTCACTGTCCCTGGTGGTGTTTAAGGAAAGACTGGACCTGGCACTTGGTGCCATGGTCTAAATTGACACGGTGGTGGGGAGTCACAGGTTGGACTCAGGGATCTCAGAGGTCTTTTCCAACCAAACTGATTCTCTGATTCTTCCCTGCCGGTTCTTTCTCTGCAGTGGTCCTTGTAGCCATATGTGTTCATGGATGAGTCCTAGTCTGGCTTGAAGAGAACAGCAGATGCAGTGAAAGCCTTCTACCTCAGTTGTAAAACTGGGGTAATGTAGGACTTGTTGGTACAATCCTAAAAGTAGGAGTAGTGCACTAGGCCTGTAGTCAGGCAAGAAGAAATCCCAGCCAGCTTTGAGGCATCTGTGCTGGCATCCATCACCGCTTGTTTTACTTGAACTATTCTTAAATGCTTTTAAAACTGATGATTGTGTTTAAATTTTTATGTAGTTGAGATTTTTCAAGTTAAACGCAGTATCACCCAGGAAGTCACTTTTTCCTAGAGAAGGCTTGGAGTGTGATGTGCTAGTTAAGGGCAAACTGTATGAGATACAGAGCTAAAGGTGATTGATTGAAACACTGCCTGTTTCTTTTAGTGAAAAATGCACAAAGATCTTTGAGAAAAGTAATAGTTCCAGCAAGAAGCCTTGATACTCTACCAGTGTGTTAGGGACTGTGAAACAAGCTCAATAAATTCTAGCAGTATAAATTCCTCTGTGGTTTTATTAATATTTTTAATGTCTTCCCCTGTGAAAAACATGTGTTTTCCATACCTTGACAAATGTATAGTTTAAAAGGTTTTTTTCTATGTTTGATTTTTGTGGTAATGTCCAGGAAACACACAATTGTGAAACAAACTTTTCACGTTTGTGTGTATCATAAACATTTTTAACTTGCATGTTGTGATGCAGTAAGTCTTGCAAAAGATTGGAAATTTGAGACTTGTAATTTGAGCTGGTTAAATTCTTGCTTCAGGCATCAATTTTTTTTCCTTTACAAATGCTATTTTTCAATTCCTCTCACACATTGTATAAAAAATGTTATTTATTATCAATTTTCATGCAAGAAGCAGAAAATTTAGTCCAAGAGGTGTAAATTACCAGCTATATGTTCACACACTCTTTAATGTAAGGCACATCCTTTTGGTATGAAGGGATTATTCCATAACACTGCTCCTGATTTTAGAGAACCCACTAATTATAATTTCTTGTCCAGTCATTTGAAATATGTTTTCAGTTCTTTCAAAGGCTTGATTTTGCCATTTTTTAACATAGAACAATTTCTTATACTGTGCAAAAGTGCTGGTTCGTTATTGAGAAGTTTGGCAGAGTGTATCTTTAAAAAAAAGTGTGAAACTCAACCTCCCCAGATTTATGAGACCACAATAAATAACCATGACTCTATTATATGCCTGTTATTTCAGCTACAAGCAACAGACTGAGGATCTGAATTGCCTGGATTTCAGGATTCACATGCGTTGGGCACATTATGCATGCAGTCCATGAGAATTCTGTTTAATTTAAAATTATGAATCACATATTCTAATTTTCTCCTCTAGGTCACATCCCGTTCATTAGAAATAACTTGGTTGTAATCAGCATAGGTCAGGCTTAGAGATGCCTTTTTCATAAAATAAATGTGTTTTTCATAAGGTTTGCAGTAAACTGGGCTTACAGGGAAAGTCACACGTTCTTTGCTGAAGAGCGACAGCAGTGTAAGGAGTTGAATCCCCAGATTCCCTTTGTATTTAAACCTTGTATTTTGAGTCCAGATTATGGTAGGGCAGCAGCAATAAAGGTCTAATTTTCGAGTGAATGACTAGCTGTGAAACAGGCAAGGTTGTGTTTTGCTATTATACAGTGTAACCATTTTTACTTTTTTTTTAGGAACTGTGAAGGTCGGAATATTCGATACAAAACCTGCAGTAGTAATGTGAGTCTGGCCTTTAATCCTGCTTTACTCATTCAAAAATGTGTTAAAGTTTAAGAAATGCTGCTTCTTATTTAAAACCTTATGTGGATAATTTTCTTTCCATCATTATTACCATTTTTAAACATTTCAGTCTGCATGACACCATGACGTCTCAAATTTAGGCTTCCCAAATGGACATTTTCTTTTGAAATTAGAGTGCCAATTGTGATTCAGAATGTTTTATATCACTTATTAGGAGAGTTACACATTTTAGAGGATTAACAAATAAGTTTTCGTCTTAAACTAGCAAGTGGTTTTCCTGGAGGTGCTGTCTTTTAGATGAAGCATTAAACTGAGCTCTGGATCATTTGTGATCATTAGTGGTGTGGTGGCACTCTTCATGTGAGCAAAGGGGTGCCTGGGTCCCTTTCAGATCTTAAATAGGATAATTACTCCTTATATTCCCTCTGTTTGCCTAAACCCGGATCTTTCTGTGTCTGTGTGCAAGCACATGCACACTTAAGTGCACTGGCACAGCCCGTTTCCATGAGCGAGTGTGAGCCTGGAGTTTTGACCGTACAGTTGCTGTTGCTGTGATGCAATCACATTTTATTTTTACGGACGCGTTTTATGAAAACCATTCACATACAGCAAAGTTCATGACTCGTGTTCCTCTGATTTGTAGTCCTGCTTTGTGCTGCTTAAACAGCTGCTGCCCTTCACCCCAGGTCTAGGCTGTCCAAGGTGAGCAGCTCAGGCAGGACTGTGCAGTATCACTGATCAAGACAATGCGTGTGCAAACACATTCGGGGTGGTTTATGGTCTGCACTCAGCCCCTTGCATGGCTTACCTTGCAGTACAACTGGGGCAGTCGTACACCACAATGACCTGTTCCAAAAAAGACAGCAGGTAGATAAGTAATTAATAATAATACTAAAAGGTGAGGCCTGAATTTCCTTTGGGTTGAATTATACCCAGGCAAGAGCAGGGGATACTCAGTTATAACCAACCCCGTGGTTTTTGCCAGCAGCAGGCAGCTGTGGAGTGTGACATGTTCTCCTTCAGACGCCTGGCACTGAAGTTGCCCAGTAAATATATTGACTCAGTGCATCTCCCAGGAGAACTGACTGTTCATGCTTTTCAGTTTGCCACACCTGCAGTGTCTGGTGTGCCAGTTGGCTCCCGCCCTCCTTGAGGACAAGGCTTGCTCACACCTTGAGTTGCTCTACACTCCACTCCTCAGTGTTGGGTGGATTTTCCACCACAGCGGCTCGCAGCTGAAGCTCCTGCTGGCAGAAGCAAGGGGAAGTGATAAATGAATCAGTCCCAGTGCACGCAGAAATCAGATTCTGGAGACAAACCTTGTCCCTTGCACTTTCAGAAGAAAAGGCCCAGCAGCTTGGTGGCTGATGGCCTGAGTTCATAAATAAAAATGCTACCTGCAAAAAAGATCTTTAAAAGCTGTGTTATAAGATAATGTGCAGCCAGTAAGGATGTAAACAATGAGCAAACTGCCTGAGTGCTCCACTGCTTGTCTAAATATCTGTTTGTATGGGTTGTGTACAGCAATACACCTCTGACTGCTGGGTCCTGTGCACTGCAGCTTCCTGCAGGAGTACAAAGAGGTCATCTTAGATTTAAGATTTATGCAGTAAGAAGCTGATGGAAATGAAGGCGCTTTGTGCTTCAGCATAGAGAAAATTAGGATGATTTCCATACCCTCTCTGAACTCCCAGGGAGTTTATCTGAAGTCACTGGAGCCTGTTTTTTAACTTTAGGTCTTATTTGAAAGCAATAAGTGGCAGGCGCCTTGTATGTGAATCTGTTTGAATTTATGATGATTCAAATGTTAATTTCCAGACAGGAAACTGCCTTTACAGTTCTGCTTTTGGGGCATGTCTGAAAGGGGTCAGGTTTCTATTTCAGTTCAGATACAGTCAGAATCTCTCAGGAATGGTTTTTCCTAGATTATGGGTCAGATAATGAAGAAGTCCTGAGAAAAATGTACTTAATGAGATTTCCACTGTTAATACAGTTGCTCTCTGAAACTGGCGTCGCTGAATTCAAACCCTGTATTAGATCTGAGTTGACCTTGAAACAGGACCTTACACCTAATGTAAATCTGAGACTACTAGGCCAGTTCAGTTTCAAATTATATAATTTTCCCAAAAGCATTATTTCTAATCAATGCTTCTCACTTCAGGAGTGAAACTGTAGTTTGAAAATTAAGAGTTTATACTAGCTTCTTTCCATATTAATAGGTATTACTGGTAACCACATGAGACATTTGGTATAAATACCCAGTGTAAAGCTGTCTGCAAATGTAATTTTGCTACATGATACATTACACCACTAACATCTATATTGGGGAGTACAAATGAAGCACAACTTAATATGTGTGTCATTCTAATGAAAAGAACAAGAATCATTTTACCAGAAAATTAGTTTCGTGTGGATTTGTAATGGAATAGTAGTAAGTTCATTGAACTCAAGCATAGTTCCGGAATAATATTAGTGATATTTCAATCAAAAAATTAATTCAAGGTCTTAGCAACAAAATAATTGCTAAGATTAAGGCATATGTATAGCCTGCTTATCTTTCTATCATAACTGAGATGCCAGGTGCATGATTTCCTAAAACTGCATGTGTGCTTTCAGCCTTCCATACAGAAACTTTAGAGAAATAAACCATCTATTGTATGTTGTTCAATGAGATTTTCAGTCTTTCTTGCCCCCCTTCTTTTAAATTTCAATTTTTGTATATAGTGTTACATTCTAATGCTATGATGTGCACTATGTGGAAGTGTTTAAGTTAATCCTTTAGGGTCCTATTCACAGAACAAGTTATTTGGGCCATTTCCCCATAAATTTCACATTCTTGTGTGCCAAAAAGTCGCTTATATTTTTGCCGGAGTGATTTTTCTACAGTCAGAAAAAACACTATTTTGTGAAAGATAGCCCCATGTTTAATTCCATTATAAAATTTTATTATATGCAGATAGTGCTCACACTTGTTCAACACATTCATCTATAATTGTCCCAGCATCCACTTAACCAGCTAATTTATCCCATTCAGAAAATCTTGGCAGTACTGTGTCTACTTTAGACTATAATATTTCACCTTGAGTTACATAGTTTCTCTCTAATCTGTACATTTATTTATTTTATATTTATAATGCTGATGCACCATAAGGCTCCCTCAGCTGGGGTGGTTTCCAGCTCAGGTATCTTGATTCCACTTAGAAGTGGCCTGAAAATTGTGTAGGAAAAACACAGAACCTGAAGCTGATTTCAGAAAGAAAACAAAACAATGACTTCATCAGTTTTGGCTGGGTTTCAACAAAACGAGATTCAAAGAATAAAACTAGACAAAAGGCTAGACTTTCTTTGGTGTCATCATTTTTACTGGGAATTTTCTTCCCTTCTCTTTTGTGCTTTTTTCAGTGCAGTAATTGCTGGCAAGAGTCACGGGGTCTGATGCAACCTTCATATTTCATACATGAACGTTGCCTCCAAAGATACAGATTTCCCAGGTCAGCTTTGTTTTTGAAAGCTGAGGGTGCTCATTGCCAAAACTCAGAGATAGGTTTCATAAGAAGCTGGCCCTTGGATGCAGTAGTTTTTAATAATCTGTCACAAAAAGAATTGGAATATATATATATGTGTTTTTAATCTGCATGGTAGTTATGTCTAAAGCATCTTTTTCAGATCTGTCTAATACATTCATAAGTCATGTCATAAACACGCTTCGTTCCACTGCAAGGTCTGAGTATCATTATTTTTGCCAACATTTTCATGTATTAGACCTCATAGATACGTCTTCAGCTCCTAATGTAGTGTATGAACCTACAAATGGCCTGGCCATGCTTCAGCGGATTGAGTGTCAGACAAAAGCTATTGCTGAAATTAAGAAATGGGAGAAATCCTGAAATTAGTAGCAAAAATATTTAACAAATAAGAAAAAACATGCAATATTGAGAGGAAAGAGGGAAAGGTGGAACGAACTGATGTCTGAGGTAGGTTAAAAACAAAGAGACACACAGACAGAGTGAGGGCTGGGGCCCACTATCACTGTCTGATATTATGACCTTCCCCACTTGCCGAGCATGGTTCACCCTTGCGTACCCCTCACATCCTTGCTGTGCCTTTTCCTTTTTATTTTTTAAACTCCCTTTCACTTTTCCAGCCCACTCTAACGGAATTAAACTGACTTTTACAAGTCCTCTTGTTTCTTCATTGCATTCATTCTGTGCTTAGTTGTAGTTCTCTTTAGCTCCTTTATTTACACAAATATTTATTGTTCCCTGGAAGACTGTGATCTGGACTTGGTTGCCATCCAAATTCTGATATAATACAAATGATAATAATTTCAGCTCTTTGATACCTCTCTGTGATGCTCTTTTCATGCTCCTGCTTTTGAACAGAGCTTAAACATAAAGCAGGTGGAGCTGGCATGTGAATCGGGCTGCCAGAATCACTTTGAAGACGCCAAAAGAGAATAGGGAGATGAGAATTCACTTGCTCTGAAGCAGCCAGGAGGCGAGCGGAAGGAAGGGGCTGCATTGTGTTGAATCAATGAGAAACATACAGCAACCATGGGTTGACATCCTGACTTTGTGGTGTTTGTGTCTTGGCATCGCGTCAACACCCAGTGATAATGGATTGTAACAACAGCCTGTCAGACCTCAGCTGAAGGCCATCACTCTGCCTGTTTTACAGCCTGCTCTTTAATTCTTTGTGATGAAAATGTAGCTGTGCATGGCTGAGTAACACTGCTCCCAAATACGGCTTCTAACCTCACCTGAATCTAACGTCCACTTATTCTTTTTTGATCCTTAGCTGCTCCTCTGTTTGCAGCGGTGGAAGGGAACCATATGGTATCCATATGAACGCTGAAGTCCCCTCTGCTTTTTAGACTTGCTATTGTGGAAAATGAGAGGTGACAGGTTAGTCAGAGCCAAAATTCTGCTCTCATTTACACCAATGCAAACTTGGTGAATTTCTCGGGAGTGACACTGCAGTAAATATGTGTGGCTTCTCACAGTATTTACTTGATGTTTGTAGAAGCTCTCACTTGAGGGATTTTGTAGAGATGAAACACTCCCTGTGTCTTATTCCATCGTTGTATAGCTTCAAAAAATATAGCTCAAATTAGTATTATCCAAGATTAAAAATAATACAAAATGTGTTAGTATCATTCTGAATTATTGTCACTGTAAGGTGTAGCACTAGGCAGAGCTGAAAAGTTTTTGCTGGGAAAGCTCAGTGAATTGCTCAGGACTCAGCTACAAAAACTCCGTGTGTTGGTCAGTAGATAGAATACTAACTTTTAGAAGGCATTTTATGTGGATTACAACCAATTCAGAGACAGTTCTAGGTTACTGTTTGCCACGATGGAAAAAACCCCAAGTTGAGTGAAGTATTGTTAGGGGCTTTGGACTGAAATTCAAATCTTTCTCCTGTGTATTCTACTCTCTATTCCTGTATAATGCACTTAGTATTTTGTCAGCTTTATTCAAGGAAGGTTCAGTTCACTGATAAGGTTGAAGCTGTGTTTGGGATCAGTATTGTTAACTAATACTCAGTAATAAGTTCCATGAGTTCGGCTGACACATCACAATCTTTCAGTCTTCCATCCAATGAAAACAAAACTTTGTTAAAATCAGCCTCACATCTGGCTTATATGTGCAGTTGGAATTCTTGGAAGAATATCCTTTCAGTCTGGCGTATGGACTCTTTGACACTGGACATACTTTCAAATGAAGTCTGTAGTGAGGAATTGTTTGACACGGTAACTCCTTTGCCAGTACTATACCGAAGTTATTTTCAAATCAATCAGTATTCATCTCCATTCCTGTCACCATAGTTTAGTATTAACATCATTGTTTGGGTGCAATGCTTTGTGGAGGAAAAATATTTTAGAACATTTTATTTCAAGCAGTTCTTGTATTTGGTCTTTCAGCTGTGTGTGCTGAGGCGCTCTGTGGGGGAAGGTACGGAACTGCCTCGTTAGAACTGGAAATACATGAGCAGTTGTCACCAATTTGAAGTATATTGCCCAACAAAATAAGCCTTACTGCTTCCATGAGGTGAAGGTGCTTTGTAATTAGACTACAGGACTAAGCACTGAAAGTTCTGGTGTTTCCTCATAATGATCTTGTCGCTTTTCCAAGCAGAACTGAACAATTAATTAGACGAATTTTATTCTTTTATTTATATGTAGCATTAATACCTCTTTCATTACTCTGACATATGAATTGATGAATGACTAGAGGGCCCTCAGAAATCCTTTAGTGGGAAAAGCTACTGAAAAGAGAAATGTTAAATATCAGACATCTCCTTCTAGTCACTTAACATAGATTCCTTTAGAAACTAATTCTTACTATAGAACCAGACTTTAACTGTACTACCTGGTGTCATAAAAATTAGCATTTTTAATTATCCTCTCATATCAGTTATGTTGTTATTGCTGGAATATGCATGATATTCTGTACTTGCACTCCAAGCAATGGATGGAGCAATGTGAATTGTTTTAATATCCACAGTAGAACTTTGCAGTGTGGCATCCTTGTCAAAGCAGGTCAGTTCTTGAACCAAGCCTGCCTGAAGAGCTTCTGTGTTATTCACCAGATAACTTTACTGCAAATGCAAAGTATTCCCTAGTTTAAAGAAAATCTTTTTTGGTTTGTTTTCAGGACTGCCCTTCAGATGTTGGTGACTTCAGAGCACAGCAGTGTTCTGCCTACAATGATGTCAAATACCAGGGACACTTTTACGAGTGGATCCCCGTGTATAATGATCCTACTGCACCGTGTGCCCTGAAATGTCAAGCTCTGGGAAAGAACTTGGTGGTGGAGCTTGCCCCAAAAGTGCTAGATGGTACTCGTTGCAATATTGAATCCTTGGATATGTGCATCAGTGGAATTTGCCAGGTATGTTCACGGTGTGAATCTAAATGGGGCCTTTTTGTGAGGCACTTTGCTCTTCAGTGGGCGCTTTGGGATTGTTTTTCATTTTATTTATCAGTTTAGATGTATCTGTAAGAGCTGCCAAATGGACTGTAGATAATTTACCGTTTTAGGAAGACACAGAACTTCCTGACTGCCTTAGCCGTGGATATTTTTCTATATAGATAAAAGGTCAATAAAATTCTTTTACTCCTCTATTTATGCACGTAAAAATTAATGAACCTAGTTATCATAGCTACAGCTTTCTAAACTTTAGTATGTCTATGAGGACATGATGAAATTGCAGAGCCTTCCATTTAATTTTGTTCCTTTTCTGAGTCTCCTATAATCTCTGTTAAGGAGAAAATTGGACATTTTATGGGATCCAGCCCGGAATGGCAGGTGTGAGTGTACAGGGTCTGTCTGGTTGTGTGGATGAGTGCTGTGGTTGCATGAGCTGATTATTTGAATCTTTTACTGGCAATCTACATTTCTAGATATGTTTGTTATTTATTAGAGTTATGCTATTGACTCTGTACAGTTGGTGTAAAAGCAGAGAGTTATAATATTTGAGGCTTCCCAGCCTTGCCCATGTCTCATTAGCAAAGCAATATTGCAAACTCGTTTTATGAACAGAGCAGTTTATACAGAATGGATATGTTATTGCGACACGTTTTCTTTCTCTGCAAGTGGTTGTTGCTCTGCTAAA
Source organism: Rhagologus leucostigma (assembly GCA_013397725.1). Taxonomy (NCBI): domain Eukaryota; kingdom Metazoa; phylum Chordata; class Aves; order Passeriformes; genus Rhagologus; species Rhagologus leucostigma. The sequence continues at coordinate 891,898 of VZTD01002215.1, forward strand.
TGTCTAAAATGTGTGCGACTCAAAAACGCAGGATATGGCCCAGTGAGAAAAATAGCTCTATTATAGAGGAAAATTTGACACGTTTGGCAGAAGACTGGTGCATGGATTATAGCAACATTAATATATGATCTGGACCTTGCTGTGGGTTTTATGTGACTTCTGTGTGTGCTGCAGTTCCTGTGCCAGTCGTGTCAACACAGAGTGCATCTGCTGCCTCTGAAACAGAACAATTCCTCACAGAGAGACTGCATTTGTCAATAGGACTTCACTGTGGGATCCACCAGCGCTTGTTACCCTCTATTTGAAATCGGATATACCTCTAGAAACTCTGGGAGCGCTTGGCCAAATAACATATTTCTTGTGCCATGTTCTTAGTGATGCTCCTGTCCCAGTAAAGAGGTTTTCACCCGGGAGGATGGCCCAGCCTTTTTAGGAGGTGCATCTACAGCAGCCTTTGCTGTCTGTGCCCACTGCAGCCTGAGGCTGGATCTGAGGGAGCTCTGGGCTTTTCAAGGGCTCGTGCTCAGGGTGCTGTGGGGTTTCCAGTGTCTCCCCCAGTGACTTCAAACACCTTCTTCCATCTTTCATAAAATTCTGGCATAAAATTCTCTTTGTCCAGAGTGGATCCAGTTTCGTGAAGAACAGTTGGGAGGAATATTTCAAAGGGCTGCTTTCAGTGTTTCTTCTTAGCATTTTGTAGTATTCACGTGTATGTATGATATGAAATGCTTGGAAATGTAAGTAATCCATTTTTAGAATAAATGAAGTAGTGGAGAAGAAATTATTCATTCCAGAAGCAGGAACTGGAACTCTTACGCTGTTGATGAGAATCAATTTCTTTTCTCCATCTCCCATTTTTATTTTTTAACTATTTCTTCTAATTTCACAAAAAATGCTTTTCAGTGTGAGGTAACATCTTCAGGAAAAAAACCTGCAACAAACATGTTTAGAATGTGTCCTGTGCTGTGACTTATTCAATTTTTAAAATTTATTATGCTGAGACTCATAAACAGTTTAGTGTTTTCACTTTATTTTTTTTGAAGTCACTGGCTATTCCTAAGGTATTTTTCCACAAATTGACAATTTCTGCTTTTTAAAGTATATATTTGATAATTTAGTGTTGGATAATTTTATTGAGGTAAAAAAATTGAATTAAAATTCCATTAAATTAAATGAAAATTCATTTAAATAACCTTTCCTCTTTGCAAACTCTTTTGGGGGCAGAGTGAAAGGTTTCTTATTTGTGAAAGGGGCTGTGGGAGGTGGGGACTTCCTCAGAAACCAACACAGAACTTTGTGCTACTCCTGCAGGAAAAGAAAACAAACTGACATCTAATATTTCCCAGAAAAACGTGGTTATTTAGTCAACTGCTCTCAAGAGAGAGACAGCACAGTCATGATTCTCCACAACTGTTGCTGCAAGATCCGTCCGGTGGGTTCTGACGTTTAATTGGCACGGCCAGCGAATTACCTGGCAACTGCTTTTACAGCTAACTCCTCTAAATGAGCACTCACACTGCTGATGTGGGTATCTTCACTGCTATGCCTGGGAGCACCAAAGACTTGCTATAAGGGGGCTGGTCCTGGTTTTGCTCATTTATTTTCTCAAAGTTGACTCAACTTCCCTTCCTCCCCAGCGTGATTTCACTTTCGTGTGTGTCCTGGTTCCTGGTAAGGTAGGGCTGCCTCACTAATTCTGCCTCTTGTTCAGACTCTCACCTTGCAGCACATGAATTTACAAAGATGGTGAATTCTTGTTCTCCAGCTTCAGTTCTGATCCTTTGCACTTCCCTTATCAAGAAAATCAAGCTAAGGAAGCTCCATCAGAGAGAATTGTGAGATGACAAAGCTGCACTCTGGGTAGGAGGTGTGAGGCTTTACAGGAAGTGAAATCTTAAGATGGTTGAGCAGGGAAGAGTTTATTGGGAAAGCTAGTAAGATATTTTGGGTTTGCTTGAGGCTTACCTCAGTCAAACCGTTTGATCATGTTTTGGTCTGCTACTGCCCTGCTTCTGTTACCAATCCAAATATCTGGGGCTGTTGTGTTAAATGGGGACAGGTCAAAACTTCACTGCCAGGATTTTCACACTTCTGATATTTTTTCTAGCCTCTGCACAACTCCCAAAATGTTTTTGTCATATAATGTGTTCCTGCTGTGCCCATCTGGATGTGGGTGGAGACATTTAGAAACATCTGCATGTCAGACACATATGTGGGCAACATTTACCCAGTCACTCCTCCTGCTTTGGGGCCCTGACTCTCCTTGGGTTTTGTTTTTAATTTGTGCAGACCTGCTTTTTTCTACCAGAATGCAGAATGGGGTGTTACTTGTGCCAGCACCTGAAATGGTTACAGTGATAATTTTCCTAATACGGAGTAATATGTTTGGACAACAAATACACGCATCACCCGAAAAATCTGGAGTCCTAAGGAGCAGCCTGAGTAGTTCTGTCCTAGGCTGTCACAATTAGGTCAAAGATGATGTAAATCCTGCAGTGAACTTTCCATTTAGTGTCAGCAAGTTGTTTGTGTTCCAAAAAAGGCAGACACTACACTGTGCTCTGTAGCATATGGCATAAATTTAGCTGACATCAGAACACATCCCACATGTCAAGTGGAGAGCCATCAACTTCTGCCATCCTAGTTCTCCTCTGTCATGTGTCATCATATGGCGAGTAGGCATCACTCACCACCAAAGCTCTCTTGTGCTGGATGTAAATATCTGTCAGAGTTTTCATTGAAAACAGTTTCTGTAAGCTCTTGGAAGGCTCTTGTGCCTTTTTTTTTTTAATAAGCTTTGTTTGTGCTTTGAACTGAATATTATAGCAGATTATTAATTTCTTCTGAATCTTGACTCCTTTTATCCTGAGAGTTGCTTTCTCAAACTGCTTGTTTTGTGTGCTTTCTGTTTTGGTTCCTGTAGATACATTTTTTTGCCTGTAAATACGTCCAAGGACTGCCCAAGATGTACAGGGGATTTGGTGTGCAGAGACTCAGAAAGGAAAGTTTCCGTTCCATCCTGTGTTACTGCAGACACATTTCCAACATATGTTAGTCTGAGTAGTTAATTCTTGAATAGCTGTTTAAAAAGCACCTTTTTTTTTTCCAAAATGAAAATTTACAATCTTTTTTCAATATTTAAAAATTAGAAAAAAATTTCTGCATTGCCTTTTTCTCCATTTCAGCCTTTGAGTGACTCATAGGAAGAACTGATTTGGAGATAGCTCTGTGTCGAGCCAGCTGTTACACTAAACCTGGCACTCTTTCCTGGGTACCACTAATTAGCAAATGCACAAAGTACATTTTGGAGCATGAAGGAACCCCTCCGTAGATGCCTGTACTCTGTCTGCATGTTACTGCACCAGAGCTGGCAGGCTGCACCCCGTCCAGAAACACTGTGGGAGTTACTCATGGAGATCCAACAAAACTTTCTGGCTCTCAGAGCTACGTATGAAAAACTTCATGTGACTGCACACGTGTGACACGGGTCGTAAAACTGGGAGTGGGGAGCTCCAGCTGCAGCTCGGCTGGGACACACTGGTGGCTCTCCAGAGGTGCCACTGGAGGATGGGGCTGAGCTAAGCAGGGCCTGCCACATCCTACTCAGTGTCACCCTCCCTAGCCTCGGGGGTTTGTTTCTCATCTGATGGAAGCTCTTGGCACTGCCCAGGCCAGCAGATCATGGAGCCACCCTTCAAGGGCTGTGCTTGCCCCTCTTTGAATGTCACTGCCCACCTTGGTGTAGTGGCTCCCTTGCAATGACATTGTTGGCAACTCAGTGGTGTGCTTTATAAATAAATAATAATAACAGGATACTCTCAGACACTGCAGGTAATAATGGGATGCTCTCAGACACTGAAAAGGTCTCTTGGAATCGCTTGTTTTTATTTTTTTGCAGCTTCCCACTGCTGCTAGAAACTGGTGTTTCTTTTGAGGTCTTATCTTATTCTCTCTCCTACTGTTTCTTATGGAGAATGCTCTCTGTAGGGATTTCTTACTGTGTAAGTTCATCCTTTCTTGTCAGATGAGTAGTGGATTTTTTCTGATCTCCAGTTTCTTATCTATACTTCTTAGTCATAAGCGATTCTCTCTGCCAAGTTTTGTTTTGTTTTAGTGAGCTGACTGCAAATGTGGCTTTACTTCCCAGCCTAGCAGGGACCTAAATCATGTGAGCAGTGGTAGCACAAAAGCTCAAGATTTAGGTGTAATCTTGAAGTAGAGCCTTAGCAACCTTCAAATCTCCCTGTGCTAACTTCACAAAGCAAGGCAGATTTGGTTAGACCCAGCCAGAAAAGGAGCAAAGTAATTTGATTTCATTTACTGATTTCATTTTCGAAAGCATTCTCACAAACAAGAGGCCAGCTGGGAGTTTGTGTCCAATCCTCTGGTTGTGTCTGTGTTTTTTTAAATGGAGACCATGTGGGAAGGGGTACTTGCTCCTACTGGGTGGTCCTATAATCTCTCAGCTCCTCTAGCACGTGACAGATCCTGTAGTAAGAGTTAAAGGTTTTGGAAACACTTTGTTTTATTTGATGGAAGTGGATTTACAGAGTTGTGGAACACTCTTTAGCCTCTTGCCTTCAGATATAAAATGTCAGCAGAAATATGTGGAAAGTCTTTTTAGGAGCCCTTTAGCATGCAGTGAATTTTATGCACTGTATTTTTTTATTTTCTGGGGGCTTTTTTTATTGCTTTGCATTCTTTTCCTCTGTATGGATGGCTCGGGAATTTGAACATTGTGGAGTGTCTCCTTGTGCCCATCGTTCTAACTTACTTTATGCCTCAATTCTGAGGTTTGTGTTTTGACACAAATTGCCTTTGCTGCCTGATTTCTTACCCGTGAGGAACTGAAAATCCTTAAACAGAGGAAGTTTTCCTCCTCCCACCACGGCTGCTGGGATTGCAGCTTCGTTTGCTGGGAGGAGATGGGCTGGGAAGTTTGCTTTTGGTCCCGAGTTTGTCCACAAGGTCCCCGAAGGGGCTTTATTCTGTTAATTAGCACATGCTGAAGCCTGTGTCAGCTTGTCTGGGCTGCTACTGTCCTGTGCTGGTTTGATTCCAGAGATGTGAGAACCCCTGCCACAATCAGGCCTTTGTTAGCTCAGACATAACTGAAGAGTTATGAGACAGGACCATGTGAGAAGAAAATCATGACTCAGACCAAGATAAATCCTCAGTGAGGATAAACCAGAGTTTGAAAGCAGTGCTTGAAAGCTAAGATTCCACACTACTTTTAAAAGTAAATTTAAAAAAAGAAAGAAGTAACTTGCTTAACTGGAGGGATGTTCTGGTATCTCTCTCTCTGCTTGTCAGAATCAATTACTTGTGGATGATGAGCATGGGAAAGAGACAGTGGGAGCTTTTTTCTTTATGTTCTCTCCGGGGACACATTTTATCTGTGTAGGAATAGAGTGCAAGCTGAAGCTATCACAGAGTGAAGGATGTGAGCAGAGATTGCAAAGTCAGTGAATAGATGGGCTTTGAATGACAGCAAGGTTTTACAGCAGGGCAAAGAGACACGGAAAATATTGACTAAGGGAGAGCAGGATTTTCACATGACAGTGTTTTTATTCATGTTTTTATTACCATGAATTCCCATAGCCCTATTTAAAATTAGCTATTTGTTGTGTGGATACACTCAGTCCTGACATCTGCCTGTGCTGGATTCTGTGCTAAGACAAGTAGAGCAGGGAAAAATGCAGCAAAGAGCTGACACTGATGCAGTGGGATCTCTGCACTGTGATAGCACATGCAACTGTGCAATGAAACACAACCTTAAATTCTCTGAGTTTTGAGTTTTGTGGTGTGTCTGTGTTTTTGGAAATAGAAATCCCTTTTCTCTGACCAAGACCCGGAGGAGGATTTTAATTTTCCCTATTGAGTGATTCTAACAAACTGCAATAGAGATTTGTCTTTTAAGGCACATAAGGGTTTTTTACTGTTTTCTTCCTTTACTAGTAAATGCTGAAATAAAACCTGTCCTTTCTTAGTCAAGCCACAAGACTTGGAAAAGGCATTTTTGTCAGAAGTAATTCTGAGGCTTTCTTGTATTTTGTGCAATGCTGATAACCTTTAGAAGCATGTAGATGTTTTTATTCCTTTTTTATCTTAGTTCTCATCTCTTGTAAGGCTGAAATAAATAATTTGGTTTATATCAGTCCAACTACTGCTATCTTGCTGGCTGGGCAGTCAGATCACTTCATTGGATATGTTGGGTGTAATAGTCTACTTTCACACTTTGCAAATCTTTCATATTTTGCAAATCTTGACAAATTTTAAAGGCACTGGAAGGCACTTGCACCCGGTCCACAAAGCCTTTGCCACCTGTCAGCAGATCAGTGCTCCAGCCAACACAGGATTCCCTCACTGAAGTGCAGCTCCAACAGATCGACTGCTGGCCAATTCTAAAATAAAAACCACTGGACAACATGCACTGGAATAGTTATAGACTATGCAGCCCTTGAGGGAAAGGATCTCCTGTGCAGTAACTCTATCACATTCTCGTGAAGAAGTACAATTATCATCTCCATTTGTGCATTCTCCAGTGCAGTTCCTTGCTCAGCAGAAATACAGTACTTCCTTGCCTTTTTAAGCACACTTAAGCACATTATCCCCATAAATGATTCGCTGGGTTTTCTGCTTCAGCTGAATTTCACTAAATGCCCTCTGTATTACTCCCTGACACTGAGCTGCCAGTCCCTCAAGTAAACACAGAACACTGCAAAACAGAAACTTACCTAATCATTTTAATGGAATCACTGATAAATGAGAGCCTGTATCAATAATAAATTTATTAGTCAAAGTAGAAAATTATTTAGTATTTAGCAAATACATTGCTGAATATTTAAAAGGCGTGTCTGCTAAAGAGCTTAGGCTAAGACATGGTTGGTAGAAAAATAATGGCACTAGTGCAGCTTCAGTTTTAATGTTTCGTAGAATTTATGTATCTGTCACAAATGAAAATAGCAGTGATTTATTCTTTTTTGGCCGCTTCTATTAGGAGAACTCAGTATGTTTGTTTTTTCTGGCTATACCTGGATCTTTGGCTAGAAGACCCTAGAGGGGGGAAAGCCCATTTTGAGAGAGAAATATTATATGTAATTATCTATATTGCTGTATATGATTTCATGCTTTTGATAGGAGTAATGACACTTAACACTTACATGATCTTGTTACGTACAGATGCCTGGTTTTACTCATGTTTGAGATAAGTATTTCTATTTTATGAAGTGTAGGTGTATCTTCAACTTATTTATTTGAAGTATATAATCTTGAGTCATTGGCATTTCGGAACGTTTTTTAATAATTGAAATGTAGCATTTTTATAATTGACAACTCACTGCTGTAGAATCAGTTCTACAAAAAAGTGGTGCTGTGCCTATTTTGGGAGTGCCTGCAGCTGGAAGTGAGTGGCCAGCTGAGGTAATGCCACAGTTCAGGAGGGCTGAAGCAATGGTCTAACAAGCAAATGTTGAAATTTTAAAACCTGAGCCTGTATTGGGCTCTGCACTGGCAATTCTAGTCCATGTTTGTATTTATATTTATTGAGAGAAGTCTCTGAAAGGAGGGAGGGGAGGGTGGGGCTGGGATTTGCCTTGTTTTTCGCTATGATGCTTTTTTACCATACTGGAATTTCAGTTAAAATTCTGTCATCTTGCAGTCCTGTCCATTTTCTTGTCATACTTAATTATAAACCCCTTAACAAAGGAAGATCCTTGAATTCAACAGGTTATTCTTGGACCTTCACAAATCAAAATGAACACGCTACATTAATTTCCTAGTGTAAGTCTAATTCCTCAGCTGAAACACTGCTAATTGAATATGACCTAAAGCAACAGCTTTGTATGAGCTTCTGAGTGATTTTTGGATTCATAATTGCAAAAATATTCGTAATGTTCCATAGTCACTTCTAACGTATCAGCAGCGATTTCATTCTTCCCTTTCATCTATATTACTGTATTTTATACCCTGACCTTTTGCTCATCCTTTGCCTTTCTGAACCTACACGAACTATTCTAAGCATGCTGCAAAGTGTTTAGCACCCTTCAGCATTGCCTTTCACAACAGCGCTGCCGTGCTAAACTTTGTTGAAGCAGATGAGTGGTTTTGTTCACTGCTTAACCACATGCTTTCCATCTGAGCTAGGAACAGACAAGTAACATATTCGGGTTCTGTCCAAAAATAGTAATGGATCAGACACCTTTCTGAAAATAATCCTGCCATATCCAAATTAATAGATACCCATGGAGAATTTTACATCAATAGATACATCATGGACAATTTTACAAATTCACGAAGTGCTCATTTCCTCAATATTCTTTTTATATTAAAATACTACTTATTGTTTGTTTTTTTACATATTTGTGAATATTCTCCCTACTGTCTGAGGAGCTCACTTACAGCTTGGTCATTCCAATACCTATATTGTTTTTTGGGATGATGATATTTATGATTACAGATTTCTTAAATTCACAGGGTCCCAATCCTTCCATTACACAGTTTGTGTTATCACTTGTTTAATTTATTCAGCCTATGTTAAAATCACCTACTATTATTTCTGCCCTAAAAAGCCTGCAGATGTTTTCCCAGTCTGCCTATAATATTTATAGCTGATCCCTTTGCTCTGTAAACAGCAAGCAATATGGGGTAAATTAATCCTACAAAATGCCTTAATTGTGGAAATCATCAGCCTCTTTGGCTGCCTGAGGTGGTGCTTGAGCGGAGGAAGGCCATTGCCATTTATCATTTTCTTGTCCTTGTTGCAGATTTATTTGTGAATAACCAAATGTACTGTCTTCAAAATATTTCATCAAACACTATTTTTTTCCAATAGTTACGGGCTAAAATACAAATACCTTGAATTCACAATATTTGGTGCCACAATGCCATATGTTTTTGTGACCCAGTTTCCAAAGCTATACCTTAGAACTTCCTCTTCTTTTGGTGAGATCTGTGGCTGCTCAGCTTACCTGAGAAATACCCAACCAAGGGTTTACAAACGGATAAAAGAGGCTGGCTCTAGACTCTCAGGTTTGAAATACGTCCCATCCCAGCGTTCACTCATTAAAATTCCTTCTTGAATTAGCTCTAAATGTGAGCCTTGTCGCTTAAAAACCTGTGGATTTTGGGGTGTTTCATGTTAAGCAAAATCTGGAATTCTGTGCTCATTTCGGGTCAAAATTGTGATTATAATTTGAGTTGTTTTCTAAATTGTGTTCCAGGATATCATTGCTTGATATTCATATTTGTAACAGTTGATGTAAACATAATCTGGGTGGGAAATCTGCAGAGGGTGAGTGCATGTAGCTGAACACACCACCTTGGCTGTCAGGGGAGCTGTAAACCTTTTCCCACATCCAAGTCCCTTGCAGCTAGCACTCCTGTTTTATTTCTGTGGCATTTGTGTATTATAAAAAAATAAGCAATAATACTGTACGAAACAGTCCTCTGAAGTATGCTGCTCTGCTGATTATCTTTTTTCTTACATTCCACGTTGGACACAATGATGCCTTGTGTTTGCACAGTTGTGCAGTTTTTGTTACACGAAATGAGAGTTTGTTTTCGCAGGGGCTGTGTGTAAGAGCCCAGTCTGGATGTTTGTTATTGTCGTGCTGGGCTCTAATGGGCTGGTCTTGCAAGCACTCAGTGCCTGCTCAGTGCCCTCCTCCCACTGAAGACTATGCAGCCTACAAATATGCAAGAGCTTAAACTAAGAAAAATAGCACTTTTCCACACAGGGTGTCACAGTGCGCAGCTTATTTTTTCTTTTGAAATTAACTGATGAACAGTTTTTTAATATCTAGAACAGGAGATTACAGTGTGCAATGGAGATGCGTTTGAGACGTCTGCCGAGAGTTTATTCTTGCAGTAATACAATTTACCTCCACGTTCTGGTAGTATCCTTATGTGAATAAGGGCAGGAGAATCAGCGGAGAGCAGTAAGTACTTCAAAATCTACCCCTGAGAAATACAGACTCTCTCATCCACTGTTACGGTCTCCATCACTGCAGCATCTGCATGCTTCAGAAACTTCAGGAGATTCATTCATGAAACATCCCTCTGGGGATCTGCAGTTAGACCCCTTCCATGGACTGGAATGGGAAAGCACAGGAGTTTTCAAAGGTCAGAAAACGAAGTCTGTTGTGGAGCTGGGAACTGAAAGAGTTGTCAACCCTGAGGCAAATGTGTCAAGCACTGTATTATTATATCCCACGAAATTTCATCTGCTTTCTGATTCACAGAGTGGCCCAGTCAGTTTCTGTTTCTTAAATGGTGTTTTCATTTATTTTCTCAGTGTACTGCTAATTGGTTATAAAATGGGAAGATAGCCTTATTTATAGTGATTTGTTTACAACTCTTTCTTTTTTGTAATTTTCTGGATGTCAATAATGAACCCAGAGATAATGATAGAAACAACTTCAAGTGGAAATATTTTAACCTGTAATCCAAGCCTAAATTACAGTAGAGTGTTCCCACATGGCTTCTGTGTGGTAAATAAGCACCTGTTCTGAGATGGTCTGAGTCCACATATGTGTTAATTTGCTTCATTTTTGCAACTAGGTTTTTGTTAAAACTGAAATGATTTAGTGTTAAGCATCTTATTTCTTTTTAAAATTAATTCCTTGCTGGGCTACATAGGTTTAAAATCCCCTTCAGATGCAGGAATAAAATAATTTCCTGCTGCTAATGTAGGTTTCTCTGGTAAATCTGAAGTCCTTAGGAAGGGGATGCCTTCACTGCAGCAGGTCTCTCAACTGAAGTCCTGTAAACTGTCCCCATTAATGCCCTCCTCTAAAGGGAATTCAGGCTGTAGGGAATCGGGAAAATAAGAGAAAGGGGTGGAAGGGGGAGGTGGGGCTGCTTTGTTTTCTTTTCCATAGACATGTGAAACTTCGAGATTACATTTCTCCGTGTTTGGCAGTGGATGTGTGTGATTTGTGTGTCTGTGTGTGTGTGTTAGCTCCGACTGGAAGACCCGGCCCTGCCTCTCACGTGTGGAGTCGATCCTCACCTCTCCAAGGGGATCGTGTGTCAGTTTTGGCACAGCACAGATGAAGTGGATCTTGGCAGCTGAGGCTACCCCTTCCAAGCATTTTTATATAGGAAGAGGCGTGTGCTGGCCAGTTTCAGAATTCTAGCACTGCTTTTAACTGTGAGTTTCCAGAGGGTTTTCTATCCATTTGTCAGTTTGGATTTTCGGTAAATATGTGCACCCATGACAAATTAGCTGCCCTTCTCAGGGATGTGTGGATATAAGAGGCACATAGGCTGACTTGGGAAAACTTGAAGCTGGAGATCAGCTTTCTACCACACTGCTCAGCATTTGGTACTCCCTGAAAAATTCTTCTATGGAAGGGTGAAGAGTAAGATAGGTGAGGCCAAGTATTTATCTTCCATTCAGCAGGAAAGTGCTTTTAGTCAGTTTTGTCTATTCTTTCTCTTTCTATTCTCACTCCCATCCTTCTTGTGGAGTTGACTGATACGAAGAAAAAGAAAAACCTGGAAAAATGTTTTCATTATAATTTGGAGGGTTTTCAGTTGACAGTTTTTTAAAAAAATTGCTTTTTGAATTTTTGGCAGTGTTTGGGTGTTTTTATAATAATCGTTGGAAAGTTTTATAGAATGGGTCTTATATTCATAAACCAGAAAAAATCAAAAGGTGAGAAGTGAATCGTCCAAGTTTTTTAAAAGCTGGTTAGCAAATGTGTGTGTAATTGACATTGATGTAAATGGCAAATAGATCTACACAAGTGCCAGTTAAATTCTGAATGGCCAAGACTTTAGAATATTAGTACTGCCCTCAACTCTTTGTCTGTGAAGCTGAAGGCTGAGTGCCCTTTAAATTTTTTTAACTTGGATTGTTTAATTGCATTTATCCTTTCTCAGACGTAATTAAACAGGTGATGAAAATCAAATTGTAAATAACATAGTTATGCCTTGTGTTGGAAAGAATAATGCTCAATGGTATTCATTCACATAAGTAGTGGGAAATGAATTCATGTATTTCCTATGCTTGAATAGCCTAATATATCAGTTGTTGTGGTTCATCATTAAAATCATGGAAATGACAGTATGCTTTTAAAATCCTAAATGGCAAGATATGCTTTGATAGAATGAGGCCAACTCATAAAATCAAAAGGATAACATAATAAATAAAATTCCAGAAACCTGAGCATGTCTACTACAGCTTTGCCCTCCTTCTGACTGTGGTGTTGATGTTGGCAGGCAGTAGGCTGTGATCGACAACTTGGGAGCAATGCCAAGGAAGACAACTGTGGAATCTGTGCAGGAGATGGCTCAACATGCAGGCTTGTGAGGGGACAAGCTAAGGCACATGTCTCACCAGAAAAAAGTAGGTTGCACATTGATCCTATGGTAATTTATCCTTGACTATGTTTCCTGCTCATATATTAGCATGCATGTTGCACTGACCTTTCAACCATATACTTGTTTGCAGTTTTACAAAGCTCCTTAATTCGAAAGTCTGTGCTGGATTAGTCTATTGAAATTCCATGAGGGATACCACACATTAGGGTATAGCTAGGAAAGAATTTGAGATATGCATTTTTTTTATAGAGCTACTCAATTCATTCTATCAGGAATAACCATCAAGATGCACATCTTATTTTAGAGGGTATCCTCGTGTTGCAGTATATGTGATGCTGCAGCAATGTTTTTAAATCATGGAAACATCTTATAGATGATTTTATGGAAATAGTGGCCTGTGCTTGAAAGTACCTGGTTTTCAAATTAACTTTGATTCCTCTTTTTTTTTTTTTTTTTTTTTGTGGTGTCTGAAGACAGTTGAATTTCAGGGGCAGGTTACTACTTGTATGGTACAAAAAACACAAAGTGAAAGGGGCTAATACTTCCATCCCTTTCTGTGTGTGTTTGCTTCAGATTTTGCCATTCTTTCTCAAAATAATTAGCATCTTACTGGGAGTAACTCTGTAGGTCTCAGTAGTACTGAAAATATAAAATATAAAAGAGGATGGATATTGGAATTGGACCCTTTACTGCAGTCTGAAGAGTCTGGCTATTTTGATATGCAGGCAAGGTTTTCCGTACAAAGACTCACCTCTGACACTGGTGCTCTCCACCCTCGCAGATGATGCTCCCTGGAATCTCACAGTGTAGGTGTGTCCCGTGTGTCTCACAGTGCCGTGTGTTTATCATATGAACAGTTGCCTCACACAATTTTTTTCTTTTTCTGAGCTCACAGTGTGTGTTTGTCATGAGCATTTATCACATGGAGATGGGGCCTTTGGGGTTAAGTACCTTCCTGCAAAGTCACAAGGAAGAAGGGTGCTCTTAAAGTCAGTGCACAAAGTTCAAGTGCCACCAGGTTTTTTTTTTTGATGGATGAAGCACCTGCCTCTGACAGCTGCCTGTATTTTAATACTGTCGTATTTCAGCCTGCAAAGATTTCACTTGTGCCCCGATTTTGAAAGAGCTTTGTATATTGAATCATGCTAAAATCTCATTGCATATATATATATATATTCCCATGGGTTTTTTAATGCTAGTGTTTGCAGTATGCTTCAGTTTGGATGAAACTTGGAGTAGTTTATTTGTTATTTCAATGCTTATTGCAGTGTGATGTCTTGTACTGCCCTGCAAGGGTGTTGGGTACCACTGTGCAGGTGCATAATTTCTGTAATGCAATACACATGTATAGCAAAGACAATCTAAATTAAAAAGTGACTGGTTTTGTGGCAGCAACTTTTAAAGTCACAGGATAATTTTGCACAAGTCAAAAGAACCTTTTTTACGTATTAGATGGTCTATCAGTGTTAGCCTTTGCCTTGCTTTGACTAGAGGTATTTTTTATTGATGGGAGAGTGTAGTTCAGTAATTCATGAAATTTTTCATCCTAAAAGACTGAGGAAATGCCTTGAATGTTTACAGTGAGCTGAAAAAGTGTTTTCATGGAGGGCCACTTTTTATTCATTTGCCACATCAAATGCTCAGAGCTCCTGGTCAGCACAGAGCAAGCACTTGTAAAGCAGAGAAGATGGGATAATATTTTTGTAGTGTCTCTAAGCTGTATTTGTTTTGTGTTTCTAGATATAGATAGATATGCACAAAATAGCTCTTTCCCTTTCTGATGTGAAGGTCAGCTGGAATTGAAAGGAATTGCATTGCCTATTCCAGTTTTACTGCAACAGAGATTCTCCTGGAGAAGGATGATTCCTGGGGATGCCATAGCTAGTTCTAAGGCAGCCCAAAATAAACTGGTTGGATTGGTGACTCTGGTTGGATAGTTCATAAAAAGTGAAATAAAAAGTTTCTCATTTAATTGCTGCTTAGGATGGAAGGACAATAAAGACAGAGTGGTAAAAGGGATCGGGTTTTTAAACTGTCATTTTTTGACAGAAAATATTCATTTCAGTTGTGGTATCGTGGCTCAGGTAAGAGCTGACTCCAGCTGACATTACTTGGTGGAAGGCCTCCTGTTGCCTTGAAGGTTATGAAGAATGCCCATGGTTCATTGTTTCCTCTGTCATAATTCAGTGTCTCTTTAAGAGTCCTTTAAAATTAAAGACCAAGAAAGACTATTCTGAGGAAAGATGTCAGTTTTGCCAAGTTTTGGGTTTATCTTGCACTGCAGTAGGCCGGATGATATGAATGAATTACCACTGGCATAAGCAAAACAGTACACATGCTACTAAATTCAGAACTTGATGTTTTTCTTGGTATTGAGATGGTGCCAAAATCTTTTTTTGAGTCAAGTTGTTCAACACTATGCAATGAATTCCATATAATCATCCTGTGTGTGAATGAAATGTGGAAATAAAGCCATCCTTTCTTTGTGGTAAAAGATCAGTGAGGGGAGGCACATTATCTTCCAAAGAGTCATTTGGAAGCTTTCAGAACTAGTGTTGAGAAAGTATCGACACATGACAGACATGTATTTAAGAGGGAGCCTAAGGCTGTGAGCAGGATGTAAATTTTACTGTTCAATGAAGCAAATTAAAGCACTGGAAGGAAAGCAAGAGCCAAAGATTTTAGTATAAAAAAAGAGGCATAAGGGAAAATGAAAGTGTTTGGTTATCTTAGGCCTTATTTTAAAACAAAGACATTTAGGCATTGATAGCAAATGATTTCTCATGGAGGACTAATTTTGTTTTATGATCTTTTTTATATGTTTTTACATTAAATTAATGTCTTTGATCAGAAAGTTAAACAGCACTGAAAGGGAGGTTACTGTTTTGCAAATATGAAATGAACAGTCATTTCAGAAGTTCTTTATTTTTTCCACTAACTTAATTGCCTTTGAAAGACAAAGTAAGTTAAATTTCTGTCAGCAAGCCAGATTCTAACATTCTGGTAAAATGATTAAAGGTTTGACTAATGATATTCAAACAAAAAGTGTAATAGGTTGTAAAATGTACCATCCCATTGGGAATTGAGATATCATGGGCCTGATGTTTCTAGTACTATATGCATGGAACTCCCATTAATTCCACTCAACTTTGTGCACATGGAAAAATTGTGGGATTGGGCCCTTATATCTCCTTTCTCCACCATTGTTGGCAAGAAATGGTAGGAAAATGTTCTGGTTCTGATACCAACAAAGAAGAAAAAATGCTGGTTCAATGGGGGGTGAAGTTGAAGGCACAAACTTGTCCTAATCTAGTTTTAGTTGATTCCCAAACTGCAAGTTACTTGCAAGTTTTAACTTTTTTTAATGTTTTGCTAAAGAGCTTCTTATAAAAGCTTTCACTGGCAATGGCTTTATAACTGTTTGAATTTCCTTTTGCCTTGTCCTTTATTTCCTATGGCACTTGTGTAATATACCACTGGTCACTTCTTCTCACATGTTTGTATGTCATCATCCCCAAGCATGCTGAACCAAAAACCTAATTTCACTTTTGTCATTTATCCATCAGAGGCCTTTGGCACAGCTCCCTCTTCTGTGTCATCAGCCAGCTCAACTTTGTGACAACTTCCTGCCTCACATTTTTTTCCCTGTTTGAAATCAATATACATGGAGCTAGCAACCCCAATTGTCGAGGTTGTCTGATACTTCACTTTACATGAAGGATTATTTTCCAAAATTCGACAGTTGTGTCAGAAGCTTCTCGTGCCAGGTGCTATGTGTTTTGGAGAAAATTCAGCCAAAACAACTCAGCGTATTCCAAGGACACAGAGGAGAAAAACATGTTGTTTCCCACTGTCAAAACATTCTTGAGACATTTTCTTTAATATGTCTTAACATCCCCCCATTGCTGGACTTGATCACAGATCGGGGATTTGAAATTTGGCAGGCAATGGTCTTCTGGTCATGGATAAGTGTTTTGCAATGTCTGTGAACATCAACACATATTTTACTACAACCTTTACAGAAAAACTCCAACCTTTTCCTTCACTTTCTGTGGAATCTTCTTGGATGTTAACATCTGAAATTTCTGAAAACTTATCCTTTTAAGTGTTCTCTAGCTTGTTACAAGTCCTAACTGCAAACAGATCACATGTGTGCAGCCTCCCTAGAATACATTAACATGTTGCTCTTCCAGAAATAAGCTATTAAAATTTTTCCTTGAGGTTGCTCTTGCTTTCTGGTTTACTGCAGTGTGGAACAGGTGCCATGGGATGAACTCTGTGATGCCTCCTACCTCACATTCAGGCATTCAGAAGAGATTTTGTGGAGAGCTTCCAAACTCCTGAGCTTCAGACCTGTGATGGGGAGTGATGAGATCAAACGAGAGGGAAAGATGAGATGAGCTGAACAGAAAAATTTGATGTTAGTTCATGCAGTGAAGCAAAGGCAGATATGAGAAGGTGGGTGGAGGATGTAGGACTGGCTGTGCAGACACACTGAGTCAAGGAAAAGAGGAAGAGAAGAAGACTGAGATTAGATAAGGAATCTGGGTGGGAGATGGAGTCAAAAGCACTTGGAGAGGAAGGGGAAAAATCAACCATGTGTAGAGCCAGAGGAGGGAATTGGGACTGGTTTGGCAGAAAAATTGTGTGTGGAGAGGGATAGAATGCCAGCGCGTCAGTGTTTCAGTATGGATAAAGGAGCATGTTTTTTGAACCAAATTTCATCATGGCCCTAACATACTGTTCATCAGTTCACATCACAGAGATTTATGCTCCTGGAGAGTATAAATTGGAATTTTTTGGATGAAGCTAAACCAGAAGATGTGTCCCAGAAAAGCACCTGATGTTCTCCAGCAGCTATAGAATATACAGTCCATGGGATCAGACTAGAATTAGTCCCAACGAGGCACCTGCAGTTTTGTAGTATGGATGCTGAGTCTTCAGCATTAGCTGTTTCAGCCTAGACGTCCCTTTAGTTTGGTTTGCTTGGGGTGTATGAAGCCTCCTCCTTCACTTTCATGGTCTCTTTTTTCTTGAAGAAATTTCTTTGTGGGAACATTGGCTATTTCATTACTCATTTTGCACTGCATTTCCTGAGGATCCATATTCCTGGAGGGGCTGCTTACTGTGTATCTTTTATGTTTTCTCCAGTCCATGTATTTGGCTTTGCCCAGATTGCTTTCATTAGGCAGGTCAGCACAAAGCACAGCAGCA
Organism: Rhagologus leucostigma; assembly: GCA_013397725.1. Lineage (NCBI taxonomy): Eukaryota > Metazoa > Chordata > Aves > Passeriformes > Rhagologus > Rhagologus leucostigma. The sequence continues at coordinate 909,439 of VZTD01002215.1, forward strand.
GCGTCTTCTGAAATTATGCCTCATGCCAGAGTGGATGAGGGAAGCCACTGCAATAAGACTCCAAATATTTTAAGGTTTTTAGTTCCTGTGTGCTGTAGTTGTTCCGGGGTTGTCGTTTGTACTTTGAGAGCACAAAGGTCTTCGATCAGAACCAAGGAACCAGAAAATAAGTTCTAAGCAAATACGTAGAAAGAAACATTTTTTTATAGACCTGAAATAAACCCTCTGGACCGCTATAAGAAGAGAGAGGGAAAAATCCCAACTGGCCCATATGTGAAGCAGTAAATGGGTCCACCATGGCCCACACGGAAAAATAAATAAAACCTGCTGAATTGGATTGGGTTTAGGAATGTGGCTCCTTTATTTTGATCCTGGGGATTAGCTCCCAGTCTTACCATAGCAGGGAGTCTGATCTTGCTCTCATTGAGATCCAAAATCTAAATCCACTTTAACACCATAGAAACAGGATCAAACCTTGCCATCTAAAGTAAAAGCAATCCGGGAGCTTAATCAGCAAGTGCTGTGTGTAGTGTGTGCACACATTTGCTGAGAGAGTCCCTGGGTGAGAGTGGGGGGAGATGACTCAAGTGCTGTTGGGAATCCCTGCGCTGGAAGCAGTGTTAGAACAGAGAGACAACATCTCACCTGTTTCTCAGTTTTCAAGGTGACCCTTAATCTGAGCTCAGATGTTAGAGTCTAGTGCTTCTGCATGTTCCAGATGATTTTGGGCTGATCAGTTTTCAGCTTTAGACAAAGGTCAGCAACTAACTTTCAAAGAGACAGAAATACTACAAGGGGGGAAAAAAAGGTAATCGAAAATTCTCAGTGTAGATTTCAGGGCAGCAATTTCCCCTTATGTTTTTGTAAGAGTTCACTGCTTTTAGCAGTGTGGACCCTACTGATTTAATGGGAAATGTACAGCATAACCATTTTAAATGGGTTTGCAGAGCCTTGTGTTTCTTTAAGAATATGAATTATATTCAGCTGAGAATCGGTGACCTTTGGAATATATAGTTTTGGATGCCAGACCTGGACAACCATAACTATTGTTTCAAAGCTGTCTCTAGGAGAAGGAGGAATCCGTTATGGTCAGTTCTGTCCTATATCTTCCAAATCCTCATCTCTGTCCAGAAGTTCAAAAATCTCACATTTATTTTTTCCTATAATTTAATTCATCTCAAGGAAAGGCTGCCCTAGGTCATAATTATCTCAGTCAGGTTACAAAAATCTCCTGCTGTCAGACTTCTTGACAGGTCTGTGGGCTGCAGAGGTTGACTGCTGCTGTGGCGGTGAGCTTAGTCATCCCTAATGCAAATAAAACACTTTCTGGTAATATTGTCTCTGCCTCAGAGAAACACCAAATTTAGCACCCCCGTGAGACTTTTGGACCATATCAGAGAGTGCTTCGGTGAGGGTGGAATGTCTGCAGTACTGCTAAAGGAATGTGAGGCATCCTGAAAAGGGATCAGCAGGGTCTGCCGGGGCGAGCGGAGCTGCCTGTGGGGAGGTGCAGGAAGCACAGCAGGACGGCCCTGGTTGTTCTCGAGAGGAGCAGTCCTGCACATGTGTGCACATCTGCAAACCCGGGCGGTGTTCGTGGAGCACGGACTGCCCTTGGTTCCCCTTCAGAGCAGCAGTTCCTGTGTTCTGAGCTGGTCGTAATCCCACTTTCATTCGAGGTTTTGTGCTGTGACCGATGGTTGGTTGTTATCGGGACGGGATACAATTCCCGACCAAGGAAGGACAGACGGGCCCCTCAAACCTGCCTTCCCTCAAATACTGTCGAGCACATGTGAATTCAGTCGTTATTTCCTTACTTTAAAGATATACACACCCACTACCTCCTGGCTATCTTTAGCAATTCCTCTGATGAAAAACCAAGATGCAAAAAGATATTAAGTGGTTCAGTAGTTAATGTTTTTTCCAGGACTCCTTAGTTGTATTATTGTTTTACTGTAGTATTTTTCACTCTGGTGGAATACCCAAGTATGAAATTAATAAAGCTCGTATTTTATTGCATCCAAAATAAATTGTTTTATTTAAATGTCCTTCCTAGAAATTGACGATATAAAAACTGTAACATAAGAAGGTGTTTATTTCAGAAAAAATAATTGCAGTATTTGCTTGAAGTATTCTGAACATTTGGCAGGAAATCATGCTTATGCTAAGGAGATGTAAACCAGAAGCTGATAATTTAGCATCTACTATAAAGGGGTCTGGTTTGAAGTGGAAAGAAACATTTTTCAACTATTTTTTAGCTAAAATTAAACTCAACTATTCTTCCTCTAAATATTTTATGAGTAATTCTGGAGCCAGTGTATCGCTGACCTTCAACACACATTACTTTTTGAATCTGCAAAAAGGAACTTCCTCTGCACGGCCGCTGGAGTTACACTGTGGTTCCATCACCAAACAGCATCTTGCGCAGGGGGTGCCTGCAGTGGGCACACGTGGCAGGTCCTGCCTTGCAGAAGGTGAACAGTTGGGCCATGATGGACGTGGGTGACAGCACATTGATGCTTTCCTCCCCGGATGCTTCTCTCTTCCTTTTGCAGTTATCCCTGTGGATACCCTTTTCTGAGAGCACTGCTTTTGTTGGCGTGAGGGTCTCCAGTCTGTTGATTTGACTGGTAACTCAGTTTGCTCGGGCAAATCACAGACTTCCTACATTTGAAATGAAAAGTAATAATTTTCTGCCTTTGTAAAATGCACTGAAGTAAGTGTGTTGCGCATTTATATTTGAAGAGGCCTTTCAGGCAGCCAAAAGCTGTTTTGTATTGACATGTCCTGTTGGGGGCTGGTTGGGTTTATAGTTCATTTTAAACTGAGCCTCTTACTGGAAGAAATGATCTTATATGGTAAGTAAGATGCAGACACTGTTATAACGTATACCTTATGGCTATTATATATTTGCTCTTAACTGGTCTGTAATTGGTTAAGGGTTAGTGTTAAGTAGATGATTTATTTCCTGTAAGTCCTGCCACTTATTAAAGTTGTGACCTGCAGCAGGAAATGAGGTGTGGGCAAAATGAGACTGAACAGCTGCAGATTTTTGTAAGGGGGAAGGACTACTTAGCAGATTCCTTATGTCAATTCAGTGATTAGGAAATAAAACTAGGACAACAGAGTGTAAATATGTTCCTAATGCACTACTGACATTTCAGCTGTTATTGTTAATAGCAAATTATTTTCCAAGAGCAAGCAAGATTTACAGGTCCATTTGTAGAATAGTTGCATGACGTAGCAAACAGACTCAGTACACTGTACTTAATAAAATAATGTATTATTTTTAATAGAAAAATTGTGAAAGCTGTGAAATATTTTCTTAGACACATTTGACTGTTTTAGTCTAATTGTGTATGTACAAATTCGTTGACAAAAGATAACTTCTAAAACAGTTGTTTAATTTTCCTAGAGGAAGAAACTGTGATTGCTGTACCGCATGGGAGTCGCAGTGTGAGAATTACCCTGAAAGGACCAGCACACCTTGGTATGACTGAGCTGTTTTATTTACTTATACATAGGCAGGAGATAAAAACAGAACCTCATCCAAACTTTGGTAATATGGCTAAGATCATGACCTGATATCTTGATTCCTTTTCCCATCTTTAATATCCAGCCTGGGGACAGTCCTAGAGAACACTGGAAAGTCTGTGTGGTAAAAAGAAATAGAATACATGGTGGTGGTTTCTATTCCTTCTATTTAAACCAATATAAAGTGTCTCAAATACAGTACACTCTCAAACAACATGCAAAAAAAATACTTCCAGAGGATTATGTGTGTAATCAATAACCCTTGCATAACTCAGCACCAGATTTTTGTTGAAGCCTCTGACAAGTGATCTAGGTACAAATGAAATAGAGTGAGCAGCTACAGAAGTCCTGTTTCCTTGTAATTCTTTTGGCCATTACATACCACCAATGAGAAACAGGTTGCTATTCTGTCAGACTTTTGATTTCCACTATTTTCTTATAAGGCTGATGGCAGTCTTTATGGCAATTTCTTTATCCATAGGCCTAGTTTGCATAGAGAATTAACGGTTTCAATGGTAAGTGGTGCTGCCATGCCAAGCAATGAAATAAACTATTCATTTAACTTTGAACAATTTTTTATTTGTAGAAGTGGCAGATGTAGTCTGGATTATAGAAACAAAAAGAACTTCAGCTCTGAGATATGTAAACAGAAGTAAAAAATGCATTTTATTTGAAAATTGCTCATCATTTTGTTTGCTTTCAAAAATATATTGTCATGTTCTTTCAAAGAAAAAAAAATGCAATAAAACTCCCAGTTCTGAACAGAGCCAGAGTGACAATGACTTCTAGATATATCACTGATATAAAAAATATACAGAGCTGAACTTACATTGAAATAAATAATATTCCTTTACAAGTGTTGCAGGGGATGTGTGAAGGAGTGATACTGACCAGTTCAGGTCAGGACTCTTGGACTTTAAGTAGTTCTGCAGAAAGAAGTTGTTTTTTCAGCTTTATATGAGGAAAAAGTACTAGATTGAGTGGCTCCTGGGGGATTTCTGGAAAGCTCCTGAGGAATGCAGCAGCAGCTCAGTAACTGAGTACAGAGTGCTCCTGGCTTCCTACCCAGGGTGGTTCTGTAAAGAAGCTGTGGCTTGGCATTACCTTTGTTAGTTCGCTCTCTAGCTGTATGAGAATTCTGAAATGTTCCTTTAACCACTTCCACCAGCACATCTGTTTGCAAATCTGTGAGGATTTAGACATTTTTTAACCTAAAATTAAAATTGCAGAGGTGAAAAACAACTGAGAGCTGTTGTGGGGAGAGAGGTGGCCATTGCTTCTGGCTTCATAGCCAGCTCTCGAAGAGCCAATGCTCCAGAGGTGCTTCTCCACCTTCCCGCTGCGTGTGTTCGTGGGGGTTTGTCACTTAACAGAAGATACCAAATGATCCTTTGTCTGCAACTTCATTGACTTCAGTGTGGGCGTGCTGGTATAATTACAGCCAGAATTTTAAAACTAACCACCTATTATTACAGGTTCCATTTGTCAGAGATGTTTTTCCTGGCTTGCAAGGAGTTGAATTTAACAGGTGAAGCAGGGACTACTCATTGTTAAAGTTTTATACTGCCTCCTGTTGCCAGTACATATTTGTCCTTCCAGTAGAGTCAGCAGCAACAGCAAAAACTTGAAGAGCACTGTGGAGTGTCTGGCACTTTCCCCTTTATCTTGTGTTCTGTGGTGCTTCACCCCGGGTTTATGATCTGGTCTTGTTCCAGAAGAGCACAGCTGCTGGACTAATCAAAAATGGAAATGTGGTTGGAGATGCAGCACATAACAGATTTGAAACAAATGCTCTGAGCATTGTTTTGCAACCAGCAGTTAGTGTTTGAGTGAGAACTGCATTTGTTTGTAGCTGGTTAGATCGAGTACTTTGTGTGTGTCTATGGGCACTTTAAGACAGGCAACGGATTCATCAGAGAGCCAAGATGTTACTTTGGGTTTTTAACAAATAGGGCCCCCCTGTACTTCTGCCTGCTTGGTTTTGGTGAAAGATTTGGTGGAAAATAACCAAGTAATTAGCACAAAAATGGGTCTGAATAAAATATTTCATTGTGTTGGTTTTGTTTTTTTGATTTGGACTGTATTATGGCTTTTCTGGTAGTTGTTTTAAGAGCATTAAAATCAAGAGAAAGACTGAAAGTTCGCTGAAATTAATCCTCCAGCAGAAGAAACAGGAAAACCAGAAGCAAATATTTTTACAAGTGGCTAATGCTAGATAACTGAGTTCGTGAACTTAGGAAGGTTAAACGTTACTAAAAGGAACTGAAACTTTTTTCTTTTTGTCAATTTTTCCTCTGTTCCCAGTGATTTGCATTAGGTGACAGCATTTAGCTGTGGGTTTGTGCACTGCTCTTTGACAGATGCTCAGAGGAGCGCGGTGTTGCTTGTTGCTTGCATTTTGAAAAGAATGCCTGTTTCATATTGTGCTACCTACACATGAATCACAGAAAAGAAACAGCTTTTGGGCAGCACCATGACTTGCTCTTTATTGTGCTGGGAGCAGGAGCTGTTTCCCTGGGATCTCTTCCATGCATCTCTCTACACAGTGAGGTACCTGCAGTGGGTTCCCTGTGCCACACTGCCCTGCTCCTTCCTGCCACCAAGAGTATGGGAGGCTCCAGCCACGGGGTTTTTATCCACAGCTGGGCAAGGCATTTTCCATTTTTGTCAAGGGAGGGGAAGTAACTAAACACGGATAGTTACAGGTCTTTGGCACTGGTGATTGTCCTGTTAGGCACAGAAACACGTGAGCACTCGAGAGAATTCCCTGTCCATGTGACTCTTCACATCTGGAGTCTCAAGGAAATGGTTTAGGACAGGGAAGCTTACTCCTGAAGTCAAACTTCCCAGGTCTTTAGTATAACAGGACCCTGCAGAACAAATAAGTATTTGGTGAATTCTTTTCTAAACCTTATCTAGAAACCACTTGATCAAACCTTTGATTCCAGTTACTGCTCTGAAATCAATAAATGAATAGTTTTTGGGGGAGGAATTACTCCCTAATAAGCATGATTATGTTGTGTATCTGTTAAATACACTGAATGCTTGGTTTCCCTCTGTTTTGGAAGCCTGTGATGACAAGCACTAGGCACTCTGAGCAGGAATGTATTGCACCAGAGGTTATCCGCTGTGCTGTGGAATAGCTCCTCATCTCCCTGTGTGACACAGGCAAAATCTGAGCAGCTGTTCTGACCTCCAGAGATACAGGCCATGGCACTGTAGCTGGACCTTGCAAATAAATACATGATGTGCATCCACATCTAGTGTAGCTCTAATGTAAACGTGTGTCAGCTCTCAGGGAGTTCCTGTGTTGTTGGTTGCTGAACAGTGTTCTTGGTTTCTGCTTAGAAAAACATCAGAAAAAAATTTTTTTATTAGGAAAATTAGTAAAAAAGACTGTTCAGAAATGCAGCTGAGGTCACCAAATCAACATTTTCATCGTCTTTTTGCACCAGCTGGATGCCTTTCCTTGTAATCTTAAATGCTAATTTCAAAGGGGTCCTGTACTCCTGAGGATCTTACTGAATTTATTTAGAGTTGGAAGTATTTGAGATTTGATTTTGCACTTATTTAAAAGAAAAATGAGACAATAACAGGCACCATGCATTATTACTTACTGTTAAGCAGTGCAGGTTTGAGATCAAGGCTTGCAGAAGCTTAATCCAAGAATGCTGAGTTCCATATATTTTGCAGGGTTATTTTGTGATGCAATCAGGAAAGAAAACTTACATAAAAGTGACAAACAGAAATACGTACCAATCATCTAAGTACTTGTTTTTTTTCTGGGATTAGTTGATATCTATTTGTTCCTAATGGAAGTGTGTTGGACAGTGGGGCACACATTCCCAGAGGTTTACATTTTCTCTTTGACAAAGCACATTTGATTCACCACTTGGTTCATACCCTGTGATTAACATCAAGTCATTTCCTAGAAACAAATCCTTCCTGAAACTTCCTTCCAGCCGTGTATGTGATCTTTGCTATACCTATGAGCGCAGTGGAACCTAATGCTTAGAAGCTTGGGATAATGTTGGTATGTTTTCAAGGAATCTAATTAATTCTATAATTTCATTATTCTCTTTGTTGTGGGTGCTCCAGAATGCATGCTTATTTAAAAAATATGAAGGAAGAAAACAATTCACGATGGATTGCAGCATCCAGAGTATGTTTTCAGTGCAGGTAAAACCAGATGCTGTTAACCTAAATGGTCTAGCATGACTTAGGTAACTTTGTTTAAAGTACCAAAAAAGGCAAGGTAGTGGGAGAAAGAGGGTATTTATAGCTCATCAAAAGATTCCTTTTAGCTTGCCTTGAGCTCATCTGAGATTCATGCTTTTCCCATGCAGTGCTCTGGTAGATTGTAACCAGACCAGTGCGTTTCAAGCCATGCATCTTGCTGTGCCTCTACGCTGTATTATACAGAGCCCAAAATCCTGCCTTCGCTATGAATATCTTCCTTTAGCTTTGTCCGCTTACAGTTCAGTCAGTTTGCTGGAAGCTGTTTAATCTTAAAATGCTTCATCTGTCTTCTGGAGGCTGTGGGCTGTTAGTTTAATCTGTTTCCAAGGAGCAGAGAACGATTCAGAAAGGGTTTTCATCACCACCTGTTCTGGGAAAGGGCCGTCCCTCCCCCTGGCCGTGCTGCAGCTGCCCACCTCCTGGCCCTGCTTTTTCCTCACATGGGAAATGCTCAGAGTCGAGTTAATGATCTTGGTGCAGTGATACAGGTATTGAGGTCAGTGTCAGGTGGGTTTGGCACCATTCAGGCTTCTCTGGAGACCGATTGCTCAGATTGCTTGGCTTTTGAGTTGCATGGACGTATGAGGTATTTTTCTGTGTATCGATTCTATCAGTTTTGAGTTTCTTTCAGCTTTTGCTGCTCAGTCTATTGCTTATACCAAGTGTTACAGAGCACTTGGTGTAGGAAAAACTGTTTCAGAAGTGTTGCTGGTGTGAAAGAATAGTGTGTTCAGACAGATACTCCTGTGTTGACTTGTCTTGCAATTATCTGTCAGCCTATAATCTGAAGCTGTTAATATTCTCACAGACGCTGGGTGTGTTTTTAATGCACATATGCAGCTGGTACTTGCAAGGCAAAGTTGTAAACATTGCTCTCTGACTTTCTTGAAAACAAAAACCTGTTCAAGTTTACTAACTGCATGTTTCTTCTTTAGTTATAGAGTCAAAAACACTACAAGGAGAGAAGGGAGAGCACAGTTTCAATGCTCCTGGAACATTTGTCATTGAAAATACAACTCTTGAATTTCAGAAGAGTACAGACAGGGAAATCATAAAGATCCAGGGACCTCTTGGAGCAGATTTCATTATCAAGGTGGGGTGTATGAATATACAAATCTACAATGTTATTGCAAGTACGTGCCAGGCAGTGGTGGCTGTCCATCAGGTTGTAGCAATACAACAAAATCTTTTAGCTAGCAAGTAAGAAATCCTAATTACAGCCCAGAGATCATTTATGCTAAGAAAATCCAAACAAATTATAATGTTACGAGATTAATGTCTTTCCTGTGGTGGAAAGTACCACAGGATATTTAATGGTAAAAATGGTCGGGATTTTTGTTTTAAATATTGCTGGAAGAATAACAGTGACCCTGTGCAGTGGATTGAGCTAATCCAATTGCAGACTGCCACCTACTGAACCTGAGCACTGCTTCCAGCAGCACCCTACGATCTCCCTCAGACATTGCTAACCCAGCCACTGACCATTTCTAATCCTTTTAAATTTCTCAGATCACTTATAGACTTCTTTCTGCAGCAAATTTTAAAAGTCTTGCTAAGACAGAGATAAACCAAAAGAACGGAGTTAGGAGCTTTGCTATTCAAGGATAGATAATCAAATGGTCACATTAATACCTTGAATAATTTGAAAAACAAAGCAACATTCAAGTGTTCGACTATTGGGAACTTAAGTTTAATTGCCACTCTAGACTTTCTAAGGGTTTTATGTCTGTTATCATCTTACTCTGCACTGCTATTATGGATGAGCCGTGTTTTGAAACGGCCTGAGCAGTTGAGTACAGTGTACACGTGTGTTGTAATGGAAATTTCTTCAGACCAGGCACTCTGGATCAAAAGAGAGTGTGGTTCAGTTCTTCTTCTATCAACCCATCAGTCATCAGTGGAGACAAACAGAGTTCTTCCCCTGCACAGTGACTTGTGGAGGAGGTAAGTAACGGCAATTCTTCAGGAGTGATAACAGCTGAAGATTAAAAGGAGCTGATTTACAACCTTTGTTCTGCATTTTTATTGATTAAATGTTTGTGTTTCTCTGCACACTGGTAATTCCTCAGCAAAATAAATGACAGAGTAGCAGCTAAGTAGGTTGGCTAGGCTGGTATCAGCATATGGGTTTTTACATGTTGTTACTGGAAGTCATGTTTTTCTGTAAAGGATGTTCGTTTGAGTAAGAACATTGACTAAGGAATAAAAATACGACATTCAAAATGGAAAATTGCAACCCGTAATGGATATTTGGGGAAAGTAAGCAAAGAAATTTGATTTTTTTCAAAGAATGAGATTTTAAATTATTCAAAGTCAAGAGATGAAGCAGTGTTTCTGGCCTCAGCAGTATACATGGGGGAGAGTCTTAAAACATTTAGTTGAGAAATCAGTTACACAGAAAGCAGAATAAGTAAATAGAATTTAAAGGACAGCGTCTGTCAGTACCTTTGGCTGTCTGATCTTAGACATTCAGTCCTGATGGTAGCTAGAGCAGCACGTGGGGTGCTGTAGCATCTACTTCTGGCTTAAGCACTGCAGCTTAGATGAAGTGCAGCTCTGCTCTGCTACAGCTCATCCAGCCCAGCCCACTGCTTGTCATGTCTGGTTCTGCAAAAGCAGTGTGAGCTCATGGTAGGAGGAGTGTTTGACACTGCAGATAGCAGTTTTCCTCCACCTAGCATTTCCCAGGTCACCTGGAAAACAGACTGGGATGCTGGTGATACCGACGTAGGGATTTTCTGGAGAGTGCAAATATGGTTTAAATAGTTACTTGGGACATGAATAAAGAGAGTGAGAGACATTTAAAGTACAAGCAGAGTCTGGGGATCTCTTGAAGGACCATCCATTTTGGCACTTGCACCTCCCTGTAATCTGAAATGCAGACAGTGTATGTGTATGATATGTAGTCCCACAGGAAACTACTGTATCTTATGAGATACTTGGCCTCACGGAGTGTGTTTCATGCTGGAGCTGTGAGTGGCAATGCATATCCTCTGATGATTCCATCGCACTGTGTTTATAATTTTTTTTCCTCAACCTATCTGACAAGGGAAGAAGTATAAAGCATCACAGTTACTTTTGAGGACTGCATGTAAACACTTGGTAGCTCAAGGGACGTATTTACCTTCAAAGGTATTGGCTCAAATCCAGCCTTATTCAGACTGCCTTTATGGTTTGAGAATTATAGCTACACGTCAATCTCTTTGAAATTATCCAGGGTTTTTAAAGCCCTACTTTGTAGCTGCTTGCCTGTGATATAAAACTGGTACCTTTGTCAGAGGGGCTTGGCACTCCTCAGGGAGGACAGGAACTGAAGAAGCACAAAAACTGAGCTGCTCAGTTGTGACAGTAGTAGTGTTAGGAATGGCGTGTTACCGAGCACGCGGGAAAGTTGTGTTGCAGCTGCCTGGCTTCAACCTGTTATCTTAAAGTGGATTTAGTGTCCAGATTGTCTGTTTGGCGTCTGGTACTGGCAGTAAAAGAAAAAGCTCCTCACAACAGAGACTTGGGTTTGGAATTAGTGCATTGCCATTCCTCACTTGGATGTTGCTTCTATATTTAATTCTGTAATCTCCACGTGTTGGAAGGGGCATCTCAGCACAGTCAAGCTTGAATGAGCAAGAGTGTTTAAAAACTGTTTCTCTCGTTTGCAAGTGCCATATCTTCTGGGTCTTTTCAGTACTTACAAGAACTGAAACATAGATGCTGTGAGCACTGGAACTGCTTAGTTCTTTATAGTTATCACTCTCATGCATGATGACACTTTGGATCAGCCGAGAGACACACAACTGAAGCCACTGATATGTGATACTTAGCATTTTCAGTAGGCACTGGGACTTGTGCTGTTAGTTTGTTGACTCAGTTTGATTTTAATTCTTGTGGTTTCAAACTCTTTTTCTTTGCACATACCAGAACATCCTCCTTCTCTCTTCAGTTTAAGTCCAAGTAAGCTTTTTTGAATGAGTCTTTTTTTCTTAGCCAAAAAATCAACCTAGTGGTTTATAAAACTCAGATCCCTTCTTGTAACCAGTCTCCACACATATTTTATTATTTGTTTTTCATCAAGTAGTTAGTTCAAGTTTTCTGTTGTTGGCTCTTAACTAGGAATGTTCTTGAACCTATTTCTTGGTTTTCTACAGTTCCTTAGCAGTGTTTTTGGATCTCATCTTCAATTCCTCTGGCTTTCTGTCTCAAGTATTTATTTCTTTTAGCATGAATGACTGTGTAATATAGCTCTCCAACATACTGGTGACTCCTCCTTGGAGGAGGGCAGTTATAAGTTGTGGAACATGTACTAGAACCAGATGGCTTCATAGTTTTGCCTTGTGGCAGGTGAGCTGGTGCAGTACAAGTATTCCTGCATCACAAGGAAATATGTGTGCCTTTACTCTTAGAATATTAGTAGAATAAAGTGCTGGAAGCTCAGCCAGTGTTAAGACAGGTTAATATAATTGTTATGCTGAGTTGCCTTAAATGAAGGTCTGGTTGTGCATTTCCTGCTCGGTGTTTCCTTGTTTAAAAGCAAACCAAAGAAGAGTAAGACAGAAAATTAATTCAGTGGGGAGATAAGGCTGTTTTACTTTATCTCCATTACAAAAATTAACTTTACTGCTGCATTAGGTTATCAGCTCAATTCAGCTGAGTGCGTGGACATCCGTCTGAAGCGTGTTGTTCCTGACCACTACTGTCATTACCATCCAGAAAACAAGAAACCAAAGCCCAAGCTGAAAGAGTGCAACATGGATCCCTGCCCGTCCAGGTCGGTGTGGCAAATAAATTTGTGTGTGACATAAGCAGTTACTAAGGAAGAAGCAATTGTGTTTACTTAATTTCAATTCTTTTTATCTTTAAGGCTACTTAATCTTGGTTGGTTACTGCATGTGCTAAAGGCTGATTCCTCTGGATTTGTGGCACTTCAGTGCTGCAGAATAGAAGATTTTGCTTATACAGACGTATTGAAAATACCAATTTGTTCAAGGGCTAATTCTGCTTTGTCTGCTGCTGAGTAGTACGGCACTAGTATGAGGATCTTGTGAGGTTGTGCGAGGAGGACAGAGGGTTTGCCTGCTTTTGGATTTATTGATGCTGCCTGTTCAGAACGTCTGAACAGCCAGACAGGAGCTCCAGTCAGTGCAAGTTTTGCACAGGGTTTAACTTGGTTTATTCATTTGCCCACCACGAAAGTTTGATTCTTCATTGGTACTGTAGTGTTGACAATTTAATAATTAAAGCTTGGGTCTACTTGTTTGGGTTTTTTAAAACTAGGAGTTAAAAAAAAAAATTATTCAAAGTAAATATCCTTGTGGTACAAATGCCACAGGATATTGGTGCCAAATTGTAAGGGCTATAGTACACATAAATTGTATTGAATTGCACTACACTATTTCAAACTAACTTTTGGATTGTCTGGTGAGGTTTCCTGGCTGTGCTAAAGAATCTTAAAATAACATCACAGTATCAAGTCCCAGAACCTCACATTAATATGCCAGCTGGCTGAGCTAGAGTTATGCGCAAGAAAAGGAAACACTCTCAATGGATTTCATTTCCTATAGCTAAACTGTCCATTTCCTTTCATTCCTGTTGAACATAAACGTTGATAGTGACCTCTAACAGTTATAGATGTGCAGACATTGAAGATTTTTTCCTGGAGAGTTGATCACTGTATGAAGCAGAAAGACTCCAGCAATGCTTGATGGCAATGGGTGCCAAATGTTCCAAAGCTGGAATGGGAAATTAAGGGAAAGAAAGGGTGTAATTATATTTTACCTTGCAAATTTACTTTGTACAGCCAGGAAAAGGAAAGTACCACTGGATATAATACCATATTTCTTAGCACTGGAAGTAAGGTTTTATGCCCCCTCTGTGCTGTGCAGTTCAAATAAACAGCTCTAGAAGGGTCCTAAGCAGCATTCAGGACCTATTTAGGATAAATCCTGTGATGCATTTATTTCACTGACACTCACATCCCTCAGCAGTCTTTGTTACAGATAGGAGTAAGTGAATATTTTCTTGTTAATGAAGTAACACAGACCTAAAGGGTCACCGATAATAAATTTCTCTGCTGGAGGCTTGCTCATTTAATATTTTATGGTGTTATGAAATAGAGAAGCTGTATGGTGAATGGCTCTTTATCCATGCTGAAAAGGTAAGATTATACAAGTTGTAAGGTTTGCCATAAGGCTTACGTGTAATGAAGTAAGATTCCTTCGTTTCGCATTGGGAATTGCTTACTTCAAGCGTGATCACATAAAAGTATGTACTTGATGTACAGTCTTGGGTATGAGAAATAATGATGCAATATTTTTTTTTTTGACAGTGATGGATTTAAAGAAATCATGCCCTATGATCACTTCCAGCCACTTCCTCGGTATGTATAATCAGGATAGCATATGTGTCAGCTTTAGCACAATTTTTACTCCAAATATGCTATTTTAGTGCCAAGATAATGGAACATCTTTTGTGTTTTGGTTTTTTTTGCTATACAGGGGAGCAAGTTTACAACAGTCCCGTAAACGTCTCTGAAGCTTGTGTTTTATTTTAGTGTGCTCTGGATGATTAGCTTAACAGTCAGAGGTTAATATGCTCTTCTTAAAAATACCAATGTGAAGTCTTTAAAATAAACAATTGTGCCCCTCAGCCTTTTCTGGCTGTAGTGGTGAGAAGAGCATCATCTTTAAACTGCATGTATGAATTCTTGTCTTGAAAGGGTTTTTATTTTGACAGTGTATGAGATTTTATAGAACAGATCTCGCTGTGTACAGGATTCTGGAAATTCTTTTTCTGTTGAAAGGTCTGATCCTTCTCCTCTTTAGATCTACAGTCTATTTATTGACATCAAAGATGACATGTCACTCTCAAGATACTGAATTGTTGGAGTATCTATTGCCTCAAATTAGGTCATCAGAGCACAGTTTGTCACTTTTTTTTAACACCTGAATCAATTACAAGGATTTAAAACTTCTCAGGAACCCTCAGATGTTTTCTGAAGAATGTTAAGATTAAACAGTATTGAGTCACATTTGCTTTTAAGGTAAAGAATTATAGTTGAGGAGTTAGTTGCATGTTTATCTGGGTTGAACCTCTGCTTTATTATGTCATGTAATGAATAATGTGTGTTTTTCTAAAGAAGTAAAGATATGAAGTAATAAGAATGAAATCATAGACTTGCACAGCTCAGTGGAGCTACTGATTACAGCTGATATAAATGTCATCGTTTATTTCTGTAGCAATTTGTCCTTGTGGATCTGCTGTCCTGTGAGGTACTTTGGCTTTCATACACAGATGGGGATTTTTTTCCTCTGCAGCTTTATCTTGTAGGGTTCTCTAATTATATTCTGTGTCTCTCCCTTTCCATTTCTTCTGCCAATTCCTTTGTACTTCAGATCTCTCCTGGAACTCAGCTTAGCATATTTACAGGAGTATTTCATCTTCTGAACCACCTAGGGCTTGGAGACCACTTGCAAGAGAAATTTAATCCCCCTTTCTGTGCTTTACTGTGCTCAGCACGTTTGCATGATGCTGTGGTTAGATAGATTATGTCTGTGATAAACCTGTGGGCAGGTTCTCTTATTTCAAACACTAAGAACTACAGACAGAGGCCCACCTCATTTCAGCACCTCGGTATGTTCTGTCAGAAGGTATCATGGTCTTCCTGGGTGATGCTTCAGAGTAGGGACTGTAAAGTAGCAGGCGGCCAAGCAGGAAGGAGAGAGGAAACAGGCTGTGTTGTACTGCGAGGGCTCGTAAGGAAACACCGCAAAGATGTAGAAACTCCTTTTCTTGCAGTAATTTCTGAAGGAAAACAGCAGCTGAGAGTTTATCTGCATCAGGAGGTGACTCTGGTCCAGTGTGGATGCAAGTCTTGCTTCAGCGCAGCAGACTTTGTCTGTGCTGTTGCCTGGCAAGGAACTGGAATGCGTTACCCTGTGCTGGCTCTGCTTTCTTTCCTTCTCTTACCTGTTTCTTGCGTGCTGACCCAGGGTTGTTCCTGCAAGGCAGGCGGAAAACCAAAGTACTGGATATATGCTGGAGCAAAGCTGTACAAGCTGACTCCTTCACCTTGAGCAGCAGTCCTACATCACACCTCCTACACAACACGAGGGCCGTGTGGAGGCTGCCTTGCAGTCCTGTGGTGTTTACCACTGCTTTCCCATTCACACGAGGAAGTTGTGGGAAAGTCGTGGTGCACACCACAAGATCTTGAAAGAGTTCTCCTGTGTCTAGAGTTGTAAATGCCCCACTGAAATATTTTTACAGATGGAGAATTCTTTTGAAATAAATAGAAAAATTTCCCAGGATGAAAATTTTCTTTTAAAGCTTTTGGAATGCCTCCATTTATTTCAGACTTGTTGGACTGTTGAGGATCCCTTGACAGCTGTGGGTTCTGGAAAGTATCTCCTTGACTGCTTGCCCAAGACCTCCCTTTTCCCCAGTAGCCATGGACCTCACTCCATCTTGAAAATGCTTGTGGGAGTGTGGGATCTGGAGTGTGTTTGAAACTGATGAGATAAAGAAAAACAACTATAAAACTTCATGCTATAAACACTTGCAAGCCTTATATTACATACAGCACAGCGAGCCTTACATATATAAATCCATGAGCTGCTAATTCATTAAATAGTTAATTGCTCTTTAGTTCCTTATTTTTTTTCAAAGAAGATTGCTTAACACTGGCCATTCGTTTAAGTCAAAGAAGAGTGTAACTCTTGCTCTTCAGATGTGTTTTGTTACTACGATGTGATATCAGTATCTCAGCATACAGCTTTATTCAGAATGTTTTTGAGTATATACTCCATGGTTAATGTCCCATGGCTTGCTCTGTTTCATGCTCATTCTTCTGTTGAGCTAAAGCATGATTAGTATGTTTTTGTAGGCAGCTTAATGAATTGCTTAAAATAGGAAATGTCCTTGATTTACCTGCTGCATCATAAAAAGTATGTTGCTTAAATTTGCCTTTGATTCATAGGCCTTTGCTTCATTGACTCTGCTATTACGACTTCCTTTATGATAGCCAAGTTGTTCTTGATTAATTGATTTTGGTGGGATATTGCAGTACTTGCCGAGTCCATTGTTCATAACGGATGTAATTATTTTCATGATCCTTTCTGAGCCTCTGCAGTTGTAATAGAGATAAGGTTTAACTAACAAGACATTGATGAACCTTAAGATGTATTGCAGGACTCAATCATTTCCGAGGGCTTGGCTTTGGTTCCGGAGGGTGGTGGAAAGAAAGCAAGAGATAGGAGGTGAAGGGTGAGGAGATATTGTTAGGAGGTCATCGGAACCTACAGACAAATGCTTTGATAGAAGCTTGTTATCTCTAAATGTGGCAGGAGCAGGACATTATTGAAGTTACAGGTTTTTGAGAGATGATTGCTTAAATGTGCATTCATGCTAAGAGATGAATGCAGCTGAGTTTGTAGCCTAAAAACCTCCACGTCATTCTCATTTCAGATGGTGCAGCATTTTCCATCTTTATTGCAGTTAGGTCTAAGATTGTGAATAAATGTCCATTTTGAAGATATTTCTTCCCAGGAGATTGTTTATTATCTCTCTGTTGGAGGCTACTACCCTGGAGCTCTGCTGCAGGCTTTTCTTAATCCTAAATTTTCCTTAATCTGTGCACTGCCCTGCTGCAGGAGGAGTCAGCTGAGTTAGCCAAGGCAGCTGAGATGGATGGGCAGCTGCCTTTTGCTTGAAGCAAGCTGGAAAGTGTGAATACAAGGTCATTCAATGGCATTTTAATGAGAGTGGAAAACTCTTGCAGAACTGTAGTGATGGCCAGCCAAATGGTACTTGCCACAACTTAATTTCGTCACAGTCCTTATGGATGTAGGCAGTGTGATATGAAATGGCTGGGTTTACCCAAAGTATTAGAAATTCCGTAAAAATTCCTTCATGAACATATTTTTAAGGATAGTCTGAATGATGTGGGCAGTGATGAGCAACTGTAAGTAGTAACACTCTCAGGACAGCAAGATTTGTCTTTGTCTTCAGGCTTTATAGGATCTTAAATATGTGGGTTTCTTGGCCTTTGACAATGGTAATAAGGGTCTATGTGATCATGTAAATTAATTGTTAAAAATATTTTATTTAGATGATTTAGACTATTTAAGTGAATTCATTCCAATAATCAAACTCAGTATATTCACAGCTTCTAACTTAGTATGAGAATAAGAATTTCAGTTACGTTTTGAAATATACATACACTGGCAGTTCTATTTTTCTTCTGATTTTGCACATGAATTTAAGCCTGGAATAATGCAAGGTAGGTCTGTGAGTCAATGTATTTGTGTGTGGTAAGACTACGGCAACCAAACTACTAGTGAGCTTTAATTGATGCTTAAGGTTGGATTCAATATTTTGCATTTTTAATAGAGGTTAGTGGAATAAGAAAGAGCCTTATGAGGTTTTTTTTCCCCAGATGGGAACATAACCCATGGACTGCATGTTCAGTTTCCTGTGGAGGTGGCATTCAGAGGAGAAGTTTTGTGTGTGTAGAGGAGACCATTCATGGAGAGATACTGCAAGTGGAGGAATGGAAATGCATGTATGCTCCAAAGCCCAAAGTCATTCAGACCTGCAATCTGTTTGATTGTCCAAAGTGGGTGGCAATGGAGTGGTCTCAAGTAAGTTTGAAAAGTTAATTTGGACCTTTACTCTTGTTTTTTAGAGAAAGCCTCTAGTCTTGTGTTACCGCGTATTTGTTAGCACAGGACTATTAGAAAAGTGTAGCCCTGAAAGACAATCAATAGCACTGGGAAAAGTTTGCTCTAAGCAATTCTGTCTGAGAATCAAAATGTTAAATGTGTCGGTGTGGAGAAGAACGCGCGTAGAATTCCTGATGCCTGTTGAAATCCTGCTTTGCATGGAGGAGAAGTTAGAGGTCAGGCCCCTTTGCAGTCAGGTCGTTTGTGTCTCAGTTCTTGATAAATGCAGTATTTCACTGGCTGTAATAGTTAAAGGCATGCCTGTCTCAGGGGCTGGCAAGTCTGCGAGGGTGATTTTCCAGCGTTCTTACCTTTCATTAGAGTAACAAAAGCATGAGCCAACTTCTCCTGGCTGTAGTTATCTGATACAGTCAGATAGCTCAGCACTCCTGTAATTCCTTAGTTCATCCAGATGACATCAGTGACACAAGAGTGTAGAAAATGCAGCTCCCCTGACCCAGCTTTAAGTGAAAATGACCGCTGTGAGAGAGCGCATTCTCAGTGCATAGCCACTTCTGTTTCAGACTGTTGCCAATCAGATAAGCTTCACAGAACCCCAAAAAATCGCTCACACTCCCAAAACTTAGACATTTTTTTTCCAGCATCAACCTTTTCCTTATTCACCTAGCGATGCAGGGACAAATTCATACGTCTCTGTGGGAAAACTCTAGTGAGCACCTCCGTGGTGCTTGTAGCATCCTTTTGGGCAGCGTTTGCCAGCGCAGCAGAGAAGCAGGGCGAGCTGGTTGTGCTGTCTCCCGCAGTGCACTGTGACCTGTGGCCGGGGCTTGCGGTACCGCGTCGTGCTGTGCATCGACCACCGCGGGCAGCACGTCGGGGGCTGCAACCCGCAACTCAAGCTGCACATAAAAGAGGAGTGCATCGTGCCAATACCGTGTTACAAGCCAAAAGGTAACTGGAGTTTTGTCTGGGTCTGTTATTGTTTTGCATTTTTGTTCAGAGAATTAAAAGCCCCTGGTAACCTTTTTCAGAAATGCCAGAAGCTGGAATTTACTGGGACTTTTTTCAGTTTTGGCAGAAACAAGCACTTTAATTGTTGGTGCTAGGAAAAGTGCCCTGCTGATATTTTTTGCTGATAATGTGGCCAGACTGTCATGAGGGGAATGTGCCAACTAAATCTGTGTAGTCTGGTCAAACTGGGAAAACCAGAATTAATGAGCTTAGCACAGGGAGGAGGAGTTGTTCAATAATACTTGAAATGGGAATGAAACTCCATATGTATCACCTGAGATCTTCTTGCTTGCTTTCATTAAATGTGTCAACATTCTCAGTGTGACTCAGCAGCTTATTAAGTTATAATCAAACTACTTTCCTTTTTCTTTCTCCATTTCTGCATATTTAAAACAAAGAATGGAGCTCAAACAGCATGAAGTTTTCTAGTAAATGTTGTTTTGTTTTCCAGTACATCTACAAAAGCATTAGATCAATAAGCAGTGTAAGATGTGAAGTTCTGAGGTGACTAATACTAACATCGATATATTGCTTTGATTTTGGAGCAATTACTGAATGTTTCGGGTCTTTTTCCTCTACCAGAAAAAAGTCCTGTGGAAGCAAAATTGCCATGGTTTAAACAGGCCCACGAAATAGAAGAGACCATAACAGTCTCAGAAGAGCCAACGTAAGTACACTGCCTTTTACAGTGAAGAAACATTTCCAGCGTGTTTTGCAGATGTCTGGAGTGATTGTTGCTGTGCAGTTTGCTTTGACAGTTGGCCCTCCATGGGAGATGAGTCGTGTGGTGAGCTGTTCCTAATTTTACATCTCAATAGCTTTGCTTCTGGAGCTCCTGTTCTGGATGACACAGAGCTACACCGTTACAGGGCCCCTATATCATCCCGGAATTCAAAGGGATCTTAATTTAGCCTAATTAACCACTAATTAATACATGTGGAGGTGTTTCAGCAGGTATAAATTAAATAACTTTAGTTTTATCCTGGTCATAGCTGTTACCTCAAGAATGTAGTGGTGGTATTAAAACTTGAGAGGTACTTTGTAGGGTTGCCAGGATTTCCTTGGGGGGTGAGACCAACGCATAAAGTAAGTGAGAAAAACCTGCTGATCTCTGTGCTTAGCTGCATCTATGGGGGTAAGTTGTGCTATTTTACACGTGTATATGTGTGAAATAACATCTGGATTTCATGAGTCCCCTTAAAAACTGATGAGGTTAAGCCTTGCAAGTCCTGGGGATGAAAGCATAACTTAAATCCAGCTACACTTGTTCCTGACCCTTGTATGTTAGGGCAGCCACATAGGTCCTTACATCCCCTGTGTACATTTCATACACACACACACATATATTTATATGTGTGATATATTCAATATATAGGCATTAAAGTATTTAAATTTCTAAAAAGTATTAACTTTGTATATGGTGAGATTTTTAACAATATTCTATTGTGCTTTGCTGAATTCTGCACTCATTTGTAGTAATGTCAGTTTGAAATAATTTAGATGAGCTTAATGAAGTTACTTTGGATTTCTATTGCTCTGATAGCGGAGTGCCTTATGCTTATTTTTCTTCTTCCATCAAGCTATTCCGGATTTTTGGCACACATGCAGCAACAGGTGTGATCATGAGTAATAAAATCTTTACACCTGCAATGACTCACAGAAGAAACCTCTTGCCAAACAGGTGTTTATATAGTTATGGTGACTGTAGTTTAAACTTTTCACTGCTCTAGCCTCTCAAGTCAAGTGTCAACCTACTGTGGGCGGTTATTTCACTCTCCAGGTCAGTGGCCCTGAATTCAGGCAGGGTAGATATAGCAAAGGTAGGTATAGCAAAGATATAAAAATAAAGTGTGATTGTCCAAGGGGGTGATGCAACCAAATGTGCCTTTTAAGTGTCAGGATAGCAGAATGAAGGTGTATGAGGTCACTTCTAGGGAGGATTCAGCATGAAGCTATAAAGAAAATTATCTCTAGCATTACAAAATCCTGCTGTGGCAACAATGAGCTAATGCAGTTTCTGGGTTTTTAGGATCCTTCAGCATCAGTCTGACAGAACAAACAGGGAGGACTGGCAGGGACACAGCATTCAGAGGATATGTAGAATATAATAGAGCTGAGCCAGAAACTTTGTCCTGGGCTGCCTTGTGCCTTGTCCTGACAGTGGAAGCAGTTATTCATCCTTCTTAGCTGTGACCCATAAACTCCACTGTAGCCTTTTCTTCCTCACTTTGGAGACCTAGATGTTTTTCATCTTTCATTCATGATCCTCATCCTGTCCTTAGACTTCCCTTCACATTTCCCAGAAGCATCTTCACCTAAGTCTAAAAGGTTTCTCCAGCCACTTCTTGCCAGCGACTCCTCTATGCTGAGGGGCTGCTGAGGGGCTGTGCCTTCCCAGTCTGGCCACTCTGGGCTCTCCTGGGACCCAGCTCTAACACTGGAGCCAGATTCCCCATTAGTTCCATTTTACTGCTGCCAACTGCTCGCTCTTTAGTCTTCTAAGGAAGCTGGCAGGTAAGGAGAAATGAGAAATAACTGATGCCTGACTTCATTCCTTTTTGCAGATTGTCTGCTGGTCATGTGGGCAATAATGGTTTGCAACCTGAGAGTTTCTCCATCGGTGCTTTAAACCTCATGCCCAAACTGCTCTGGTCCTTTCCAGCTAGAGTCAGGTTTTTGGGACAGGGATTAAGATTGAAAAAGAAACTGTGACAATAAATTGTTACTTCTCCCAGAATAAATTATAACAAGATTTCCCTCTGGTTCAGAGCTGTTTAACTTTGTTTTCTGTAATTTAGACATGGCACAGTGATAACTCATAGCCCACCTCTGTCTAACAGGAGACTTATGATTTCCTTGGTAAAATGCCATCACTTTTAATTTTAGTTATTCTGTTGTCATCCAGATTTAAACCACAATATGAAGTCCCAACTTCTAGTCCATCCTTTTATGACAACTGTCTCTCTATGCTTTTGTGTGATGTTTTAGTTGATAATGAATAAGAGAATAAATGCAGCTGTGTTTTAGAACCCACAAGTGATGGATATGCCAAAAGTAGCTTGTGGAAGATAAATATTTCTGCCGCTGTGGTCTACCACGGCTGGTGTCCTGAATTTACATAGAGGGGGAATGTTCAAAAGCTTCTTTTTTTTTATTATTAGCAAAATAAAAAATGACTGTCCTTAAAGTGAGGCCAAGAAAAATGTAGGTCTGACCTTTTTAGTTTTTAGTTGTGGAACGTGATGACAGTTGATACCAATCATTATTTTAAATGTTCTTCCCTCGAGCCTTCTTAGTTACAGTGGGATTCGCAGAGAAGCTCCAGCAAGTTTTTGCATCTTTTTTATTACTTGTAAGTTAGAGAAATAGACACCTCAACTGCCTTTCTCTGTCATGGCCTAGGGAAAAACTAAAATGCTTTCAAAAGCTGGTATATTTTTCCAGCAATATGAGCTAAAAGGTGATGTGAAATGCAGTGTTTCTCATAAAGGTTCTCACTTATTGCATTGGAGTAGTTTTCACAGACATGTCCCCTCTGTGCCTTTGGTGATAGAGAATTACACATTTCTCACAGCTCCTTCTCTGAAAATGGGCTGGTGGTTTTGTCTATCACATAACCCTTGAGGCTGATAAAACCAGCAGTGGGACTCTGTTCAGGGCAGGCAAGGGTGGTGCTGCAGGGAGGGGTTGGGTGCCAGCATCGTGGAAGTTCTGCTCAGTAACAGCCAGCATTTTAGATGCTTCTTTAGACTTTTATCCAGGACCGTTGGTGCATTAGGATTGGACTGGAAATATTGCAAGAGCAGCCTTTTTTTTTTTTTTCCATTATTTAGGCATTTCCTGTCTCAACTGAAAGCAAGAACTATGGCCATGAGGAAAACAAAAAATTAAGAGACACCATGTTTTCCAAGTCTTTAGAAAGCTACAGAAGGCTGCACTGAGTTCAGTTTTCAGTTCAGATTTGATTTGGTTGAGTTGGGCTGCTCTGTCCCAGTTTTATCATCATTAGTTTAGGTCACTGCTTCGTTTCCCAGGTCATCCTACCCTTGCTTTTACAGCATGTGCCAGGTGAATGCACATTTCCATTAGTGCTCGACCAATAACACTGCAGCATGGACATGCTCTGCACTGCATCTGTAGTGTCTTCATTATTTATACCTGCTCAGAGGAGTACAGGAGCATTTTAGTTCAATGTAGCATTGAGAAAAATGACTGGGTAAAAAAAGCCTGATTATAAAATGGTGTACATGCTCAAATTTGCATTTTTATTTTTTTTAATCAGAAGAGGAGTCTCCTCTATGAACTCAGAGATTCCAGAAAATTTTCAGTTACCACTGTCCTGTCCATTATAAATTCCTGATGATCTACAAAGCATTGTAGTACAAGCACTTTGATGCTTCTTAATCCTGACCTGAGATGACTCTGAGTGTGTGCCCATTGAAGGCAGACTGAGTTTACTTCAGGGAAGTATTGTGTCCAAAGCATTACCATGTGTATGCTGTGAATGCCAAAATAACTCATATCTGAGGCTGATGGAGTTTGCTTTAATGATCTGTCACAGGCTTTGGTTTTGCAAATATATTACTAATATAAAGATGAAAAAACTCTGTCTGCCTGAACTCAAAATTTACATAAAAATCAGCTCTCTCAGTGTTCAGTCAGTTCCTTGCTCTGTTTTCGTATTAGCAGTCTCCATTGGCTTCTGTTGAAGGTACTTAGTGCAACTTGAACATGATCATCCTTGGAGAAGCTTTACAGTTTAGGATTTCAATAGGTAAATAGTCACATGACAACTTTAGCAAATGCCAAGATACAATAAAAAGTATTTTGTGTGTTCGTTTTTTTATCTTGCTTTTCACTGAAAAAATACCAGACACTAATATTCGACAGGAAAACCTCAATTCTAATACAGGCTTGCTATAAGTCGAGGAAAAAAATGCTTAGAATTTTCTGAGTTTCTTTATAAATCAGTCGGTTGCTGATTGAAATGATTGCTGTGGCTCAAAATTTCCTTTAACTTATACAGGATTTCAAAAGAATGTTTTTGAAATACATGATTTTTGGAATGCTTAAATGCACTCAACTAACAGCACACAAAACTAACACTAATCTCTGGTACGCTGCTGTCTTGCTTTTACCAAAAGAAGTTATTACTTTCAGACTGTAAACTTAGGTATGGTTGGAAGACCAACCAACTGTTTTCAACTATAAATGTCCATCAGTTTTATTTTTCCAATTAGGTACATAAGTATACATGGACTCATTTTTTTTTTACACAGAAGGAGAAGAAAGTAATCATTCTGTTAAGCCTACGCATGCTGGCCTCGATCCAATAAAGCACTTAAGCACAAGTTTCCCTCTGAACACGTTATCGTCCTATTGACTTCAAAGCACAGCTAATATGCTTAAGTTAGGCTCATGCTTAAGTGTTTCATTGCATGAGGGTGACTTTGCCACCCTAGGCAGTTTGCATGGCTGTCTTTGAAAAGGCTGTGAGATCTGATGTGCCAGGGTTAAGCTGATTCTATCTGTTGGGGTAAGGGAAAGCCTTCCTTTGCAGCTTTTCCCACAGAATATTCATTAGAATTTGTTATCAAAAGCATCTGGACATTGACCCCCACCAGCTGTGCCATCGGACTCAGTGGGCTCTTAGGTTGTACCTAAACTGGCATTTGCTCAGATCTGGTCACTGTAGGACACAGCCATCCACTATTTTGGTAGTATCCTTCCAATAAAGATCAATCTGGCCATCGTGGAAGGTGATCAGACTTGTGAAGGGATGAGCACTGGCAGTTCTCGGTGTCAAGAGGAGCTGGGGATAGCATGCCCTTCCCTGAAGTCTGTTGAGGACCAGTCAACTCTAACAAAAATTCTGAGACGGTTCATGAAACTTTGATGGGCTCAGATATATTTATCTTTGTAGTAGAGCTGTAAAGCTATTTCATTAACATCTCCAGTTAACTTTTTAACCTCTGTTGGAAATGGGAACAGTCTTTTCCACAGGAAAAGGTCTTTTTTGGGGTCTGTCCCAGTCACAGCCTGGGTGACTGTCCCAAGGACTGACGGAGAGCACCCTTACAGGTTATCCAGCCGTCTGTTCTCCTTTCTTCTGTTCGATTCTTGCTCTGTGTATACTGGTAAGAAATTATTGGCCAGATGACAAACTGCGCATAGAATCAAACCACACTGTTGACATTTTTCTGTGCTTACTGTGTATGCAGAGTGTAAATACTGATTTTTGTCTTACACAACTGTTCTTATATTTGTAAGGGCAGATTTCCTGCAGTAAGGGAAAGATAATCCTTTTTATCCAAGATAAGGGCCAAATCTTTGAATCCTAATTTGGATCTTTCTTTCCAAATACATTTTTAACATTGGTCAAGTTACCCTCCTTTATGTCCCGCTGGTGTTTTGATCGTCGGCTGCATTTGGACACATAATAAAGAGCAACTGCAGCCTTTTCATGCTGAAAAAAAAAGTTGTAGGAAATTCTGTATTTGATTTCTTATAAAGTACACCCCAGAGCCACCCAGGATGACTTTATTAATGAAATTCAAGCCCTTGAACATTACTGTCAGATATTAATGTGACCCTCAAAGTGAGAGAATATTATAACAAATTCATGACCTGTAAAACAAGATTTTACTGTAGTTCATCAGGAGCATAAATGCTTTCTAATAAAAATGATGGACTGTAGACTGGTTAGACCTCTTTATTGAAGATGAGAGGCTGCTTGCAAGACTGAATCTGAAGAGCAGCTGCGGTGGTGTGCACTGGCTATGGTTCCACTTGAAAAGTGCTTCTCTTCTCTCTGGTTGCTGATTATTAGTATGACATAAGGTGAGGGCCTCTCAGATTTAAGTGGGCTGCAAATATATTTTTGGCATATGCCCAAGTCTGTGTACCTTGGGAGATATTTTATATTGTATAGATAGATCTTCCTGGAGTTTCTCCTTTTTTTCCGCTGCTGAAGGAGACTGAGAAAAGATTTAGGTGTTTTCCTTTTTCCTGAAAAAGAGATACAGCTTTCCCTGTTCCTCATGATTCTTTCTCCTCTTTTCCTGTACCTTCTTGTGTGAATTTTGGTAAATGGTCTGGGATGAGAATCAAGTGAAAGACTTAACACACTTGATTACACATTCTATTTAAGCGTCAGTAAGTATAATGTATTGTTTGCTCCGTGTGTAAACACGCATTTACGTCTTGGCTGAGTTTTAACCATGCACACGCAGATGCCATTACACGGAATAAATGACAGTGCTGTGATGATTTGCAGGTTTATCCCTGAGCCCTGGTCTCCGTGCAGTGCCACGTGTGGCAGTGGCATCCAGGTGCGAGATGTGAAGTGCCGGATTCTTCTCGCGTTTACTCAGACCGAGGTTGAGCTGCCTGAGGAGGAATGTGAAGATGCGAAGCCACCAACAGAACGAGTCTGTCACCAGGTGTCCTGTGACAGTGATCCTGTCCCCTACACACCAGAACTTCCTCGTGCTGAAGATGGCAGTGTGATTTACGACTGGGAATACATTGGGTTTACTCCGTGTTCAGCCACATGTCTTGGAGGTACCTTTTTTCTTAATTTATCTTGAGTTGTAAGAATTTGGCATTGTTTGGTATTGTTGCATCTCCTGTTGGTGTTACCCTAAAGTAGCTATGTTAAGCTGTAGGAAAACCTGCAGCTACAAGTTTTAACGTATTTTTAGTTATCAATAGAGTATTTCAAACTACTTTGTTTCCTTCAGCAAACACTTACTGGGTTGAGTAAGGTGCAGGAATTTGATACAGCAGCTTGCTTTAGTCTTGCTGCTGCAGGAGTGTCAGCTGCCAGGCCAGCTGTGGTACCAGCACGTTTGATGCATCAGTGGTGGGAATGTTTAGATGATCTACCTTTTCCTAGGAACCAAAAGCGTATGGTTTCAGAGCAAAAGTTCCCATGTTTATTCCTTTTCTTCCAAAATGCGGCCATTTTCTGCAGAGCAGTAGGAATACAAAGTTGTAATTAGGGAGACTTGCTTCCAGCCTGACGGGCGCAAAGATCAAACGGGAGCCGGTTTCGGTCTCGGTGCAGTGTATCACTCCCTAGGAGCTCTGTGCCATACATCTGTCTGCAAGTAGTTAGGCACATTCCTTCCTGGATGTAATCGAATCTCCCTGTCGTCGTAAGTACATGTTACCAGACAAGGCTGCTGGTGTTGCTACTACTTACTGTACTTTGGGACTGAACACAAGTGAGTTATGAAGTGTTAAGTGGAGGCAGTGAAATTGTGAACACACCTATATATGACAGGACTGCTGACACCAGTGGGAAGTGAAGACAGTTGTGGCCATAGAAGAAATAAAAAAACGTAGAAAAAGGGAAAACAGAAACAATTGGAAGCGGGGAGCGAGATAGAGCTCACAGACAGCAGCCTCCTTTGTGCTATTCACCCGCTTGAGCCTGGAAGACAGGAGCTGGGAGGGATGGCCCAGAACGGGACCAGCAGGATGGTGAGTGACTGACAGTGCCTCCTTTATCATTTAACACTGCTGGTTGCTGAGGGGGTTGATCCATGGGAATGACAGCACCTGTGATCACAGAAGCTGGAACATCCTGTTCCCTGCGCTACCTGCAGTGGGCATCACGACTGGCAAGGGAGGAGAGACTGACTGTAACCCAAGTATGTTTGTATAAACATGAGATGGTAGTGACAGCTATTGTGGCCGAGTGTCTCTGTTTCATCATTTTTATAAGAGAAATGTTTTTAGAAATAAGGAAATCATGCTGTAAAGCAGAAACAAACCTTTCATTAATTCTAAATGTGTAGTTCTGGTATCTCAACTGATTTTTGTAATGTACAACCATTTTCTTGCTATCCTAAATCCACTTGACTGCTTTTTAGCCAATTTCTTTGCCAGAGGTGTTCTAAAACTCCAAGATTTTTGAATTTTGAGAACATCATCGGATAAGTAGGTTGAAATAATCTCTAGTCCATGCCTGCTATTGCACATGTGCATGTTTGCATTCTGCATCTTCAAGGGTGAATTTGTCCATGCAGAGGCATCCCCATAAAAACTTGCACTTGGTGTGAAGGCTGATGGTAATTTGAGGAGCCTGTACTGAACACAGCAGTTTCATTGGAAGGAACTTCAAAATGACTGATGAGCAGAATCTCGTGTTCAGCTTAATTTCGTTCCTGAGGGAGCTGAGTATGAATTCTATTGTTGACTTCTAACCTTTTCATGAATTTCTGAAGTTCCCTGACCCAGAATTGTCCTGTAGGTGTTCATAGTAATCTAAAAATTTGTTTGCTGTGCCGTAGAAATGACTCACTTGAAGAAGTTTGAAAGACAATATCTGTTTGTGTTTTTAAGACTTCTGTGGTATCACTGGTGCTGTGTCTAGACATGTTCCTTATGTGATGCTCCTGGGAAATGTGGGAAGTTGCAAGGGTATTTTATCAATGAGCAGCTTCAGAAGCCCCCATGTTGCTATGCTAGTTAGGTGATTTTTCCTTTCTATCAGCTCTGGTCTTCTGGCTGCCTTGGCAAAGGCTTTCAAACAGACCAAAAATTACCTGCCGATAAATAGTTTTAAGGGAACCAGACATCTCTTCTGTTTCCAACTCACTGCAATGCACTAACTAATGATCTCACTGTCTACTGTTTTTCCATTGTGTAGTTCAAAGGAGCTGATCCATTTCTGCTAAGTTTTATGTTCAAATCTCATTTCAATTAGATGAACTCTTTCGTTACAAGAAATAAATGTTGTCTGAGTTTGGAATAACCCAGTGTAATGTAAATTATATTAGGTACTTTTTCTCTAGTATGTATGCATCTAGCAGTGGCTATTAAAACAAATTCCTGTGGATTTCTGTATCCTCAGCACTCCCTACCCCCATTTCTTAGTGCTTAACTCTTTCTGAATGAGGGGGAAGTCTGCAGGGTCTAAGTAGGCTGGAAGCTTTATAGCCACTATTTGAGCAAAGTCCGAATCTCTGTTTCAGAGCTTGTCACTTGCACCTTTTTTTTAATCCTCATACAGACTAGACTTGTAATTCAGTCTCCTCTGGTCGCTCTGCAAAGCAGATGAGAAAATGCAGATGGAAACGCTGGGGTTTTTCGGGTATGAGACTTACAGAGAGTGATTTGCCAGGCGTTATCAAACACCATCTTTCCAGTTCTAGAGCAAAAGTCACACCAGTCTTGGGTCACTTGTGTGCTTTCTGCACCAAACCTCTGTGGCTTCTCATACAGCACGTGAAGAGCCAAACAAGTTGAGGTTTTGAGAGCAGCCGTGTTGTATTATACCTCTTAGCATAATTAATGCTTCATTCATCAGTCTTTCCATGAGTGTGTGTAAATGAAAGTCATCGATTACTGTTAGTCACAGGCAGACATCCCCTTTAATATCCGTAGCAAGCTCTGTAACCATTCTGAAATCTAAAGATCTGGTTTTTTCTTCAATTCCTGAAGAAATCCCAAACTGAAAATAAGCCAGCTGTGTGCTTGAGGATCTCAAAATTTGCCTTCGTTTTCCCAGAATGTGTTTTGGGTTTCTTTGTTTTTGTTTTCTTTTAAATCTGAAGAACTTTGGCCATGATGTGAGAGTCCCAGACATAAGTTTAATTTTCATAATGCTATCAGTAGGGAATTAATAGTCATTATGAGAATAAAGAGTATGCCTGAAGAGAAATGTTTTTGTTGTAATCTGTAGCATTTCTTTAGTGTTGTCAATCATTTAACTACTCAACAGTATTTTAAAGGGATGTTTTCCATTTTAAAAATCACTGAACATTTTCTTGTTTAAATACGCCTTTAGTTGCAAAAGGCAGAATTTTGTGGCTAAACATAACTATTATTATTATTTATTATATTATTATTATTTATTATATATTATTATGCTCCATATGCTTCAAATGTGATTATTTGGGCCACCTAAAGTCATTACATTGGCCTAAAAATAACGAGATTAAGCAATAAATAACATACACACTTCCTGTTATTTCCTCTATAGCCTCTGTGGCTTTGGTAACTTCAGGGTGCAGTCAAGTTGTGTTCTCAGGCTTTTGTCTGGACCATAAGGGCTAAAAGTTTACCATTTTATTTATGAGAAACCTGAGATTCTTAGAATATTAATGGATTCTAGCCAAACTTAAGGCCTCTAAGAAAAACAATGACCGTTCAGAGACTCACATATAAAGCTGAGAGAATTCACTCTCAGCTGGTGTTGGAGTCACCTCGATAACAGGTCACTCGTATCATTAGTTTCATTAGCTGGAGACGTTTGTTTACTCCCTTACAGAAGTATAAAATAGATGCACAGAGATGCTTGAGGATATGTAGAATTTGGGACTTCTTCTGAGTTATTTTCAACTTATAGTACATATTTTTAAGAAGTCACCCAGCTGAGACTAGCTAATGTAAATAAGTGATTGTCCTTCCTCTTCCAGGTGTAGAGAATGGATCCACCTTCCTAACGTTTGCACAGGAGCTTTCCACCCCCATTTCCTTTGTACTTTAAAAATGCAGGAACAAAAATTCTGGGCTTAATTCAAGCATTTTGATCTTTTAACACAGCTTGAAGCACTGTATATTTCATCGCACAGAAAAGATTGTGGAAGAATGTAAATGTATGTGGTTTGAATGCTGGGTTAAAATAGAAAATATTCTGTTTCACTGAATAGTAGGGTAATTACTACAATAGTGCATCAGATTACTGTAAAAATACTTAATGCTCCCTGCTGCATACATAATGTTTTAGTTAAATTATCTACTATGTTTATATTATAAGCCAAGAAAGTCATACACATAAAAATTTGCTTGTTTGAATAATAGATTTTTCCATTTTCCAATTGACATAGAATAAGTTTATCAGTGATTGAAGTTCCCAGCTAACGGAAAATTATAGTTTGGAGTGAGAAATCTGATTAATTGTGAAGACATTTTGACAGATAAGTTCAAGCAAATGTAACATCAATTAAGTGCAGTTATTTATTGAGTAGAGTTCTTGAACTGAGAATGAAGGAACAGGAAGGGACTTCGTGGTAGGTTTTTAACAACTCTTTAGTATCTATTTTGTGCTTACAGCATCAAAACAGGGTGCGAGTTTTCTTTCACTGAGGCCCCTGTGGGGAAGAATTGCTAATGCAATTTGTGCTCTGTACTTCAGTCAAATGAAAAACACACCATGTATCAACATTTTCTTCTCTTAATGTGATTAAAGCTACGCAGGTCCCGCTGCAAGGCAGGAATGGCTTAATGAACTCCAGGTGGCAGTTTGCAGTCAGATCCCATCACCTGCTATGACGTGCCTTTTGTTCATTTGGCTGGCCAATTTAGCCTATGTAACACCAAGATAAAAAGTTCCTGTGACATTATTGCCAGTTTAGATGGTATGAAGGGAATTTCATTTCCTTCCCCTGCTTTGTGTGAGATATTAAGACAATTCTGTCTATTGCAACCTGTTCCAGAGCAGCGGCATCACCTTGGAGCGTGGTTTTCTCACAGGAACACAGGCGAGGTCAGCGAAGCTAAAGCTTCGTGTAGCACAGGGTAGATTTTGACCTAAAATATAGATTATATGGGTGCTTAACATGGACTTGATTACTTGTCTGGTAAGGCAAATCTGTTTCTGTCAGAACCCAACTCTAAACACTTCCTTCCCTCCTGTGGACAGCCAAATGTGCATTTCCTATGCAAGGGGAAAGAGAAGCTGCTCCTGTTAAACGAACACTTGAGGACTGACTGGAAAGAAAACTTTTGATTCCCCTACTTCTATAACAAAAAAGATATTTATTGCTTTGTCATCTTTGGACATTTTCATCTCTGCATTACAGTCATGGTATCTGTTGTTAAATATTTATTCTCAGCCTGACTAGTAAAATAATTTTCCCACCATGCATGTGTTTTACCTTAAAGTAATTATCAATACTTGGATACAAGAGAACTGAGTAGGTTGTCACTCATATTTAAGGTCAGGTCTTTTGTTCTATAAAAATTCATCACTTTGTAGATGTGGTCAAAATATTTATATAACAAGGTCTTTCTGAACTGCAAATGAGTCCCAGAGGGGATCTCAAGGTGTACCAGTGAGCCTGAAAGACATCAGAACCTGTATTATTCTGAAAATCGCTGCTGTTTTACCCCTGCTGACGTGTCTGACGTAGTCTCAAATGAAACTGGCTCAAATGAGATTGTGGCCTGGGCTGGCTGATACACTGACTGAGCCAAAATTGTTTATACATGGAGGGAACATCTTTGGTTTATGAAAAACATGACAGTGCTTGTGTACAGGAGAGAAATATTGACCTGGGGTGGAACTTTCAGTGTCTGGAATCAGAATGGCCGACGGTCAGCAGTGTCCTTACAAAATCACTGAAGATGAGTGAAAAATAAGAAGGAAATTGATTTAAATTCTATGAAACTGTAACTCTTCAAGAGCCATTTTTACCTGGAAACAATATAGGTATTTTGTGATTTCAGCTCTTTCGTTCTGTAGGATTTTGATCATTAGCATTGCTTGTACAGAACATCCCAGATACTCAGAATCCCCCAGGCACATCACAACCTTCTTGTATTTAATGTGCGTGTGAGTGAGCCTTGAAATTGAGCAATGCTTTCATACTAAAAAATATGATATATAAAATTGGATAATTGCATAAGTTTAAAATAGAAGTAGTTCACAGAACGTGTATTCACTAAGCTGTCTTGTTCTAAAGGAAACTTGTATTACGTTTCATTTTGACTCGTAGGAATTTGAGCATTAGTAATCTTCCATGCTTCAGTAATAAGATCCAGGTAGCAAGAGCTGCGGATCAGAAGGTGCCAAGAACGGTAACGAGTGAGGAAAGCTCAGGGCTGGGTCAGATTTGCTGCCTTCAGCAAAACCATTGCATCTCTTGGCCACTGAGGATGGCTGACTAAACATAGAACGTTTCTCCTGCCTATAGCTTTGCAAGTTTTCTGCATTTTTATAGCAGTTTTTGCAGATCTTTAGCTCTTTATTAAAGGCAAGGTAAGTGAGAAGGAATCACTTTGACCCTGATTTTGGCAATGAAGGTAGTAGTTGGCTTAGGACCATTACAGAACCAGCAGATGCCGCCTCTGGTAGTGGCTTGACAGAAAAACCTTTTTTTCCGTTGATTTTCAGAGAGGTAAAATGTCAAAATCAAGCCTTTTAAATATCACAGAAGTAAAGTTAAGATATAATTCACAAATATCTTTTGAGCATTAGATACGTAAACTGCCTCTGTGCTCCTTTTTGCTTGAGATGTTACTTTTAAGCCTGCTATGCTAATTCAGCTCTCAGAGCTTTTTTACTGAGTATTATTCAAGAGTAAGAGTTGCAGAAATCTATTCCATCTTCACTGTTTCATGAGTGTTTTCCTTCTGGGTGCAGGCACCCAGGAAGCCATTGCCATGTGTCTGCACGTGGAGACAAAACAAGGAGTCAACGAAACCCTGTGTGACAGCTCCAAGAGGCCGCCCCCGATGGCTCGGACCTGCAACACGAAGCTCTGCCCTCCGAGGTACCCTGCAATAACGAAATCATGCGGGGGCAAAGGAAGGGTTAACGGGACTTAAGTAAACATTGGCTTTCTCAGAAAGAGTTCAGATTGCAGGACTGTGGTCACACTTTGGGATGAAATTGCACTACTGTTTGCAGCAAGGTTTTGGGGTTGGGGTGTTGTTTTGGTCTTGTTCACTCCTTTTCCGCTCTTCATATCTCACTGATGATATAGGGGATGTTTTCTGAAATAAATCTCTTTTGTGTTGAATTTCTGCCAGAGCTGGAAAAAGAGCCTTAACTCTCCTAGTGGTAGAAGGAAAATTTTGAGGATATTTCACCAAAAAAGCACTGAGAATATTTACTTTTTTATCTTTACTGAATGAAAAAAAAGTGGAATTATGATTTAAAGGTACCTTAATTTAATTCTTCTTTAGTAGCCCCATGTAGTTCTTATGTTTGTTTGGAGATTCTGGGGAAAGAACAAACCCAGCCCAAACCCAAGAAATCTTTTAGGTCATTTGATCACTTGAAAGGGCCATGTGTGAAATTTTGATGTGTACTGCCTTATTTACCCATTTTTGATCTCTGACGTCCCAGATCCTTTGCAAATTGTTTCTCTGTGTTTGCAGAAACCTGCTCTTGCTGAATGTAGGGAAGAAGTTAACAGGAACAGGATGTTTTATAGAAAACATATACACATTTAAAGGAAGTTTTGTAAATATAAGGAAGGTCTGTTTACATATTTACATTTATAAATGTAAATGTTGGCAGGTGGCCAACAGGCTGTTTCAGAAGAGCATTCTGAAGGTAAATACTGGAGTTAACTTTGTCTGAAAATGACTGTTTATTACTTTATTGTTAATAAATCCTGCATTTGCTTGTTACCTGCAAGTTTATAAATGCAATTTATAAACTCCAGCCGAACCAAAGGGATGTTTTTATTGATCAGTAACTATGCCTGCAGCTGTGCTTTTTGCTAGGCTCTGTTTGGGTGAGACTGCTCCTTCCCCAGTGCAAGGTGGGTTGCTAAAGGTGACCTTTTGGCTGTGTTTCTGGGACAGGTGGCGGAGCGGCCCCTGGAGCCGCTGCTCGGCGACCTGCGGGGTCGGGATCCAGACGAGGGACGTGTCCTGCCAGCAGCCCGGGGGGTCTGCTCCTGCTGCCCAGGAGTGCAAAGACCCAAAGCCTCATTCTTTACAAGCCTGTAACCAGATTGATTGTCCCCCTGCTTGGCACGCTGAGGAGTGGCAACAGGTATGGCTGGGTCACGGAAAGAGTTTGAATGTGTTCCTCTGGCCAGGGACCTGAAACTGTCCAGCACGGAAGGCAGCTCCCAGCCTTCTGTAAGTGTTTCAACTTACACCATTAGATCAAGCTAACCCAGGCTCAGAAGCTGCTTTAGACTCCTGTGCCAGTGGGTAGTCACAGGATGAAGTGGAAGTCCTCATTAAGATTTCAGAAGCTGGATACCAGTTATTCCATACATCATCTCTCTCCCTATGCTCTCTAAACAAAATTGCCTTCTCTTCTTTTTTTTTGATGTATTAACTGGCGAAGAACATAGATTTATGCATAAGATGCATGTTTTTCTCAGATTTCTACTACTTGCTTGCATTCAGGTGGTGTGTTTGACTTTTGAACTCCAGTTCTCCTCATCTCTAATGTATTAAATATTTTAACAGACAAATCTTCTGCGCTGCTTGATTTTTCATTGAAGGTAGATGTCATTTTTCAAGAGCACAGATGTGCATGCAGGTGTAAATGCTGTGTTTAATTCTTCTCCTCCTTAGTGTTCACGTACTTGTGGAGGAGGGATGCAGACCCGCAGAGTGTCCTGCAAGCAGCTGCTGACGGACGGAAGTTTCCTGAAACACCCTGATGACACCTGCCGGGAACCCAAATTGCCAGCTAGTAAAGCATGTGCAAAAGTCGATTGTCCTCCTCAGCTGGTCTTTGGAGAATGGTCCAAGGTGAGCAAACCTCAGTAATGGTGAACCAAAATCCTCCATTGGAACAACAGCTCTAAAGATTTCTGCCTGGGTGAGCGAGCTGTTTGGAGCAGTAAATTGCCAGGGCAGCTGGAGCTTTCACAAGGCCTGTACTGAACTGAACTGTGCATCCCTGCCTGCAGCCAGCCTGATCACAGCCCCCCTCCTGGGCAGTGCTTCAGTTGCTGAAGGACAGGCTGTAATGACATGCATGCTTTCTACCAGACGTGCTACAGATTCCAAACCAGCGAATCTTTGCGTTATTCTGCAGTACATCCTCCTCCTTTCCCGTTTAATGCAAGCTCACTGCCACTCCCCATTCAAAATGATTTAGAAAACTGAATTTAGAAGCTGCAAGTACAGGTTCATGCAATACAACCTAAGAGAGAGAGGGTTGAGAGGCTTGTCAGAGACTGTTTAGAACCTGCTGAATTGTTTCTCTCAGGTACCAGATCTCATTGCTCTGTTCTGCCCATGGCTGGACATAAATACTGTCATGTTATTTTAATTCATGACTTGCTTGCTGGAAAAACTGTCTGTCTTATATTCTTATTGTCTGGAAAAGTGGAGAGAGTTTAATAACTAATATTAGAGTCTAATAACTAGGTAACACAAGGATTCCTGTGAACTAGAGTGTGTGTACTCTGTCAGAAATAAAAAATAAAAAAAAAAATTAAAAAACCCCACCACAAAACGAACTGGTTTAAAATTAGCATGTGTGGTATGGAGCACCGAGTTTAGCTTGACTGCCTCCTTCCTTTCACAGTGCTCAGTAAGCTGCGGTGTCGGAATCCAGAGAAGGAAACTTGCCTGCCAAAACCTAACAGCAAAGGGCCAGTATGTCACATTAAATGGATCAATGTGTAGTGGTCTGTCTCCTTCACTGCTTGTAAGGTCTTGTCGGATGAGTGCCTGCAACAGTAAGTACGTTACTTTATCTGGTTCCTTGCTGATTCGGAACGATCTGTTCATAAAGAGAAATCTGTGTGCACGTTAATTCACTCATCTCCCCGTACCATCACGACATAACTCGGCACAAACAGTTACTATACCAGTCATAACAGGATTGTTTTTTTTATTTTTATTTCTGCCACTCGGAAACAAAGGTTATGACCTCAAGAAGTAGTTTTTGAGTATATGTTGTGGAACATACCTCTCACCCTCATTCTTACGCACAATTTGATCTGATTTATCCTTTATCGTTTATTCCAGCTGGGAAAAAGAAAAGAAAAATTCATAAATTTACCATAAATTATGAAGGACATTAGAAAAGATAAGACTCCAGTTCTGCTGCCTTGTCTTTTCACTGTACATTTGTATTGCACTGGACATTTTGCTTAACATGGTGGAATTCAAAACCTGAAACTCTGTGCCAGTGATAATTTTAGGTATAGTTTCTATCTTTCCTTGTAAAAATTAGAATCCTGGCCTCATTAGCTGTCCAGGGAGTGGTGACCCTACAGACACTCTCCAAAAAATCTGATATTTTATTACTGTCTACATAAGAACCTTTTCAGAAAGATTTTCTGTAGGAATTGTATAATTTGGGCACAGTTGGGTTTTGATACTGATGGTAGTTGCACTAATTGTGTGTTTAACACCGATGGAAAAACCTCTCTGATACAGAGTACGTTCAATTACATACGCTAATTTAGAATAGGCAGTTCTGATTGCAGGTTCCTTTTGTCTGAACCTGTGCTCCCCTGCCTTTATAAAAGAGAGCATTGCTTTGCAGGTTTGGGGAGCAGGGTGCTGAGAAGAAAGGAAAAAAAAAAAAAAAGAGCTTTTAGTTTTGAGCTGGGGGAAAACAAAAAAGCCTTTATCAATGGCCTGGTTTTGATCACAGGTCAGAGATAGACATGTTTTGACTCAACTCGCAGTGTTGTGAAGAAATAGCTACTTTATACATTTTGAAGCTTTCCTTTAAAAATTATTCACGAAACAAAATAAGAAATAGAATAATTACTAATTCGTACATAATATGAAACTTCTTTTCCTGGCCTGCGTTTCAGATTAACATGCCAAAATCCTGAGGTTCACAACTCCACTTAAATAAAGCCCTGTGGACTTTCAGGAATGTCCTTGGCATAAGGTTTAATAAAATATTTTGAGCTGCATATCTCTCTGAATTTAATTAATTGTGGATAGTTGAATGGCAGTGAGGCTGGTTTGCAAATTGCTTAGCTCAGACTGATATTAATGTTACCACGTCAGCTTCCAGCGCAGTGCCTAGAGAGCAGCACACAGGGCTGCAGAGGGAGCACTGTCGGTCAGAATGGCTGCAGATCAAAGTCATAAAGAGAATCGCTGTCCTCTCCCTCCATTTCCACGACCCTCTGGAGCAAGGAAGGCTTTGCAGCTCAGAGCTGCCTGGTGATTCTCCTGCTGCGCAGGAGGAGGGCAGGGGGAGGTGTGAGCCTGGTCCATACCTGTAGTTCCTGTTTGGGTCTTGCAGAAGGAGCCGGGGCTGGGACAGCTTCAGGCTTTGGATTCCCAGGAACGTGCAGGAGGCATCTCCTCCTCCTGCAGCCGTGGGTTCAGGCTGCCTTGAAGGGGAAGTGAGTAGGAGGTAGGAACAGAGCGTGGCTGTAGGACGAGGAGTGATGTGGATGGGAGAGGAGCAGCGTGGTGTGAGGTGTGAGTGCTGTTGGGGGTTCTTGCCTTGGAGAGCAATTTCTAAATGTCCCTCCTCAAGGTGATGCTTCTGTGGCTCACATGAGTGCCTTTTTTCCTGTCTCATGACAGTGCTGAGTCATTTTAGGCTTAATCTTTTGCCCGGAGACTGGTAATTGTAGCTGTTTTCTGACTTAGTAGAGCTTATTAAGTAGAAACATTCCTGACTCTGGGCTCTGAGAAATAGGAAATAACACCAGTCTAGCCCTGAGGTCACCGGGATCTGAAACCCAGCTGAAGCTGTTCAGGACCATCAGAGGTCACAGATGCAGATGGATTTGTATCAGGTGATAATGAGGTCCAGTGGCTCCAGCATATATTCCTTAAGATTTGCCTTTACTCTCCCAAACCGTCCATTACCTCAGCAGCTGCAAGACTGACACTGAGGAGCTAGAGAACACATACTTACGTGGCCTCATACATTCACATGACCTTATATATTTACATGGCCCGCCATCCACAACTCTGAACTTTGTTTCGCTCTCAGCCTTGCTCACCAGTCACCACTAAAAATACACACACCCTTTAGTGTTGAACTGCTAATGAGAGTTAGTGGTCTGTCTGTTTTAAAGAAATGAAATGGATGAGATTTGTTAACGTGTTTATAAGTATGCCCTGGGTTTGATTCTAAGTTGGAATAACTAGTGTAAACAGACCACAGCCTGAAGTATTTTAATTTGTGTGTTTAAAGTTGCACTTACTGTGTCTGTAAGTTGGATTTTGGAAATGGAAGATTTAATACTGGAACGCTTCCCTGAAAATAAATATTTGGGGCCCAATAACTTATTAAAAACAGGACGCTACTTTAATAATTTTAGTAAACTGAGTGCCTAAAACAATTTAATTGTTGTACCATGTGAAATGGCTGAGGGAACCTTCTATCTGGATAACGAATCCCCATTTAAAAGCTGCGTAATTATGAAACCATGATATCCCCACAGGTCTGAACTCATTACCCAAAACATTGAAAATAACCATTTTGTTTTATAAGCATAAGAACGCACTCCAGGGTGTAGTTCCTATAGTGTACACACTTATTGAATGCTTGAAGCATTTAGCTTTTCACCTATTTCTTCACAACATATTTGGAGCACATGTATATGCAGCTTTCCGGGTATCATTTGTGTGCCATCAGTGTAGTCGCCTTTTTATTTAAGTACCTCCCAAGTGGAAAAGCAGTACTGATTTCAGATTCCAACAAGCTGAGAGTTGTTGTGATCTGTGTGTCCATTTCCTGGCTCATCAGCTTGTTCTGCAGGCTCTGAGTTTTCTCTCTGTCACGTACCAAAACTCACCAAATGCAAAAACTGGGCTGTTTTCTAGCACCAGCATCAGCGTTTCCCAACTCTTCCTGTGTGGCCAATCCGACCTGGCATGGCAGGGCTCGGGGGTGCGTGCCCTTGCTCCTGCAGTGCTTTGTTCCTCCCTGCCCGGTGCTCTCAGCCGGGTTAGTTCTGCTGCTCAAAGCGGGGCACGGTGCCTGCCAGCAGTGAGTCAGCACGGTGGCACCCAAAACATTGCAGTCCCCCCTGTGCCTCCCCAGCTCTGCTGGGAAAGACCTACCTGTGGTGGGGTTCATCCAGGCAGCTCCCCAGAAACCTTCCAGCATCCAGGTGCCTGCAGTTCGGTGCAGGAGGAGCTTCACCATACCCAGAGTCTCCATACCCAGCCTGCACGAAGCTTTATGCTGTTACCGCCTGCTTCTGTCAATTCATCTGATCACGATATTCAGCCTCTCAAAATTATGCCTTATTTCTCTCTTTCCTCCCTTCCCTCCCCGCTTTCTTGGCACAACACTGTCAGCAACTCATCTTTCTACCCTAATAAATTACCCTCAGCCTATGATTACAGGGTGGCTTTGCCTGTTGCATGTACTGTGTCTTCACTGACTGTTTCTTTCACCTCCTGCGTTGCTATCAGCTTGGTTTGACTCAGGCAACCAGCACGGCTGGCCAACATTTGAAATAAGAGTCGAGGGGAGCCTTACTTTTTGGATAGATTTTGTTTTATTTAGGTCATTCTGCACTCAACAGGGCTCAAATGTGGGGAAAGTGATAATGTGTTCACATTTTTTTAATTCATTTTTTTCATTTCCATCATGCCTAGCCTTTCTGAGGCAGCAGTAGGAAATACAAACATAATAGGAACATACATATGGAGTAACATATAATGCATGTATATGTACTTTCATATATGTGTGCACCATCTATGTCCTTCACATAGGTATATGTTGCCTGTATCCTTTTATTGCTAGGAGATTTGGGGATGAAGCAATAGAATTCTTGGCTGAAGCAGGGGAATGTTATGGTTTCATGTTGTTCATATTTTTGCATTTTTGTGACTCAGATAAAAGCTCTCTCTGTGTGTTGCAGTCTGACTCGAACAAAGTCAGGAAAAGCTCTTTCAAGCATTCTGTGAAAAGCAGATTTTGTAAGCATGACTGCCAATGACTAGATGCTTTTCAGCACTTTGTTTTCTCGCAGAGATCAAGCCCAAGCTTCCAGCAAAGTTTTCTGCCCATGGACCTCAGATTGTCAGCATTCACCGAGTCTACATTCAGACCAGGCCAGAGAAGCGCATTAATTTTACCATAGGAAGCCGAGCTTACTTACTCCCAAAAACATCTGTGGTGATTAAGTGCCCTGTGCGAAGGTTCCAGAAGTCCCTTATCCGTTGGGAGAAAGACGGGCAACGCTTACAAAACTCCAAAAGGCTTGGCATCACTAAGTCAGGCTCGCTGAAAATCCACTGTCTCGAAGCTACAGACATCGGCGTGTACCGGTGCGTTGCAGGCTCCGTGCACGAAACCTTTGTGCTCAAACTCATCGGGACTGACAACAGGCTCATCGAACCCCCGCCCCTTCCGAAACAGCCCGGCGACATCAGTGACCCGGATCACAACGAGGCCAACAGCTTCGGGGCCAAATGGCACAAGATGAGCAAAATGTGGCAAATGTGGAGCAAGAAGAACGAGCTCTACCTGGGTGACAGGCAAGTAAATGATCAGCCTTTCCTGAGAAATCTCGAAAGCTTTGGGAGCAATTCAGCAGAAGAGTTCAGCTCTCGTGAGTTCAGGAACAAACGCCTGGAGGCTGCGGTTCTCCAAGGAGCCTACAGCATGGACACCGTGCAGTTCGAGGAGCTCATGAGGAACATGAGTCAGCTCATTGAAACTGGAGAAGTCAGTGATGACTTGGCGTCCCAGGTCATTTACCAGTTGATTGCTGAGTTATCCAGGCCTCCACCACCAACTACTCAAAAATGGAAGGGGGCCCAGGATGAGAAAGTCGCCTCAAAACTCACAGGCAAATCGCCAAACGAATCTGAACGTTTCAGCACAAAAACGGCTGATAAGTTAATGTTTGACCAGAAGGTTCCAGTTATTATGAGGCAAAAGGAAATTCCTCAAGTTTCCTTCAACAAAACAGTGACTGTACGAATTGGAAATACAGTTTTTCTGACCAAGAATACTCATGCTGTCAATCTGCTGTGTGAAACAGCTGGTATTAGTGAAGTGAAATATACTTGGACAAAAGATGGCGAGACATTAAAAGTCTCTGAGAAGTAAGTAAATAGCTTCTCTTTCACTTTTGAATGACTTATTATGTCGCAATTGACGGAAAAAATCCACCCTGCTGTGCAATATTAGAACATACTGTTGTAAAAATTAGATAAGCGAGGCCACTGGGCCTTCCGTCTTTTTAGTTAAGTAATTTATTTTTATTCTTTCAAGTGTCTGGCTTTACTGATGTCCAAGTGTTTGTCCATTTCCAGGATACTAAATAGGAGGATTGACTATTTTTATAAGGTGAAGTGTTTTGGATGTCCTGGCTTGTATTTTTTGATCTGCCTTAATCATTTCAGCTGTGTCAGAAAAAAGAGCAGATTTACCCTCAAATTAGAGAGGCTATTGGATTAGTTCAGATACTATATACAGTGGGAACACATTAAAAACATCTGCCATGGTATAGATGAAAAGAAGTCTTAGCTCTTATTTTAAGAAGGGGCGATATCGCTGGTACCCTCACCATTCTTCAACACACTGTTTAGGTATAACTGGAGCTGCAAAACTTCAGTTGAAAAAGAAAAAAAAAAGAGCTTTTATGGATTTTATTCAGTACTTTACAATATTTCTGTTGAGGACAGTGAAATTCAAAATAATAAAGAACTTGTATTACCGTCACGTTTGAGAGCTGACAAACGAGCGCAGCAAGAGTTTGTTACAATCAGATATTTGCTCAAGACTGAGCAAATACTTCTACTTCAATGCTGATAAATTAGAAGCTCACCTGACAATATTAACATTAACTTTGTGTGTGAGCCTCTTGGAATCACAGCTAGCTCTTGAGTAACGAAAAAACCGGTTCTGAAATGATAAAGGCGCTTTTGGATATTTCTCAACATATTTAACTGATTAAATGCACTGCCAAGAAAAATATACTTCTGCAGGGCTATCAATTAAAGCAAAGACACCAAAACGAAGCCATTTTAAAAAGTGAAAATGTTTTTGGAACCATGTAGCTCCCACCAGTTATGTTTATTTTGTGAAATGCGCATAATTTTCCATTAATTTGTAGCAAGTGATACTTTGATTTCTTTGGACATGATGGTGTTTTGTTTATTCATGAGTATGTTTGCTTCCTAATTTTAGCCCAGACTGATATTCTTGCACTTAAGGCATATATTAGCAAAGTAGGTTTATTTCCTAATTTTTTTCCCAGTAAGATTTCTTATAAACAAATCCACATGGATTTGTGTGGACCCAAAAGCCAGTGATGTTAATAGCATTGCATCTGAAAAAGAGCGTGAGGAGGTCAATGGCTCTTTACCTGTCAGGTTAGTAAAGAAGGATGTACTTGAGCCATGCACGAGGTGGCTTGTTTTGTTGAGACATGAGTATTTTTAACATCATTTTTTGTTAATCTGTTGTATAGGTGTACTCAGTGTGGGAAAACACCAGCTGCAGGTTTTTGGGATGTGCATGGCAAGTCATGTAACTTAGTGCTGAGAAGGGTAACAAGGGAGAAAAGTTCTTTTCAGCCTCTTGCCCAGCCTGTGATGCTGTCTCTAACACCTTGCCCCTCAGAGGGCAGGCAAGGTATTCAAGACACCTGTGAGATTTCGGTGGAAGATTTTAGCTTCAGTGATGATATTTAAAAAAACCAAAAGCCCCAACCCCATAGTAATTTGAAAGTCAGATCAGGCCATAGATTTGTGAATTCCCCAATCCTGCTGAAAACCAAGCCCACTCTGGAGAGATCGATTTCTTGCCAAGCCTAATACTTTTAATTGTGGTATTCTGATTTATTCACACTGTTGTTCCCAGAGGATCCTGGTTTGTGGTAGCAAATGCAGTGTCCTTCAAAGGGCTGCAAGTAGGACACAGCTCTGCAGGAGAAGGAGGAGATCTGAACAATCCTCCCTGTGTGTATCCCTGAGCGCTCCCCTCCTGTCACCAGAGAGGAGGCAGAGCTGTGACTGCCTGTACTGCTCTGGAACTGCAAACTCCTAAAAAGGAGTTTTGCTGCTGTATCTGTAACTCTTGCAAGCAGATTCAGCTGGGTTTCTCCCAGGGTGGTAACCCTTGTATTTCCCTGGTTATCGTGCAGGGTGATCCTGGACTCCACTGGGAAAGTGCAGGTTCGGAATCCTACTCAGAAGGAACTTGGTACCTATGGATGCCTGGTTGTTAATGACTCTGGTTTTGATATGGAAACATCACTGCTGCTGCGTGCAGGTAAAACTGTGGCATTGCACAGAACTGGGCTTTGATACACACACACATATACACATATACATATATTTGTGTATAAATATATGCGTATAAACGCCCGTGCCCACTGCAACGTGAAAGAGTTTCTTTCACTGGCAACCCATGAAACTCTGCCTGATTTAACAGACAGCAGTAAGACGGTCTTGTTGCTCTAAAACCACAACAGGTGTGAACTCAGTCTGCCTGTATCTATCCCACCTGTCTTTTCCGGCTGCTGCTTTGCAGACTGAACTCTGTTCCAAACATGGTGAATTTAAATGCAGGATCTATGTTTAAAAGTTAAATAAAGCTTTTAAAACTTACTATCCTTTTAATTTCAAAGAGATGCCTGTCATCTTGTCCTCTGCGTTAAACGTGACAAATCTGGAAGCTAGCAGTTTCTCGGCAGTTGTTGGAGGTACAATCGTGGCGAGAACTGGAGCAAACATTATGATTGAATGTCCAGTGAAGGGTAAGTAAGAACTGCACTGATGTTACATGTAAAGTTGGAATCAGAAATTTACCTTATATCTTGAAATAAATTACCAGTGAAGGCAGAAAATCATTGATCTTTAGTCTTTTTTTTAGGCATGTCACCCACACCAGT
Source organism: Rhagologus leucostigma (assembly GCA_013397725.1). NCBI lineage: Eukaryota > Metazoa > Chordata > Aves > Passeriformes > Rhagologus > Rhagologus leucostigma. The sequence goes on from VZTD01002215.1 coordinate 954,401, forward strand.
CCTATTTATTTTCTGCCTGTCACTTCAATTTACACACACATCTATGTGTTCAGAGTTTCCTTTAAATGGGTTCTCTTTCCAAAAAGTGGTCTAGGGCTCTGCTACAGAGTGTAAAGCCCACCAGAGTGAGGGGCTATCCTGCTGCAATAGCAAGCATGGCCAGCTGACTTGCTCATCAAAGAACTTTCCCTATCCCAGTTGGAGATGCACATCTGTCTAGACTATTGTTAAAACTGAAAATGAAATCTCCAGCCGTAGCTTAATAGAACTTTAAACCTGATGGTGAAGTAAACTCACCTTTTAGATTCATCAGCCTGCAGCTGCAGGGAGGAAACAAAGAAAAGTGCCGAGCTGTGAGAGAATACAGATATTTTCTAGCTCAACATCTGTGGAGGAGGAATAATGTTAATCAGAATTAACATGCATTAAGCAGTTCACTGCTTCATTTTATTTTCTAGCCCTTCGTTGGAAATGTAGATATTTTCTTTTTAATCTTGCCATTGCTATCTGTGAAGTTTAAAGTGTAAGATTTCAGTCACAGCAGCAATATTTTGTCAAACATTGAATAAGCTGGGCTCAGCCTTTTGTGAAGATGATGTGTGAAAGTGCAAATAACCACGGACCTTGCAAGTGAGTGCAGAGAGCGACCTCAGAGCAGCCAGTTTGCTGCTCACATTTATGTGCTGGGAAATGCATATCAGAGGGTGTTGATACTGAACCAGGGTAGTGATAGAAATATATATATGCAAATAGCTCTGCGTACAATAGTGGCGCCAGGCTGACATATATTAGGACATGTGGCTCTGCTATTCACTGTTGTACCAAGGCTAATTCTTTGATGAAGTAATATTTTCCAGCTATAGTTTGGCAACTCCATGTATAACTGACCTACATCTCAAATTCAGCAGAGAGTTCATGTCACACTGTTAATATTAATATTGTTAGGATGGGTAAGCAGTTAGCAATTTAAATATAAATTAATATTTTCACATGGGACTGTAGATTTCCAAACGCTTTACAATTGTATATATTGGTGAGCCAAACTTTGGTTATGCTGAGACACCAGTGTTGACTTAGAAAATGATTTATCTAATTGCTTTATTTCCTGTCATTGCCAAGGAAGTAAGTATTACTGTTTGTGAATAAAATAGAGCTTGCATGTCTTAAAATGTCACTATGTCTAGAAACAGAAAAAGTTTTGCAATGATGTAAGCAGAGTTTTCCTGTTCTCCTTTCCTTAATGGAAAGTAATAAACCACTGACTTCAGAAGATTGAATTTAATAGCACCTTATGCTGATACGTTTGTCTGGTAGGTGGGACCCAAGAACGTGTCCGTTTGCAGTGTAGGAGGATGAGAACTTCATTGTGAATGCTGATAAAACGTGATGTGAATGATCAGACCTGCAAAAGTAACGATAAGAGAGCCCTTCTTGTAGAGTCAGGGAGACCTTGGCTGGATCTGCAGCACCTCTTCCTCGCTGCCCTTCCTCCTGGCTGCTCAGCAGAGGATGTGTTTGCCCTGTGAGTTTCACTGTGTGAAGAATCTGTGGATAAGTCTTTGCATTCTCCGTGTGCTGCCAGGAGCTTATTCAGGATCCTTCTACACAGACATTACTCATGCAGGTTTCTCACTGGTGTCACATCTGGCCTTTGGGACTCCTTCTAGCCCGCATAATAGTTCTCCACTAGAAGAACCACCTAATGAATAAAGTGTCCGTGTGCGTGAAGGGTATTTAGTGCCATGTCAGTAGCAGAATTCTTAAATTACTTTTAAATTTCTTGGCTGCAATGACCTCTGAGGGTTTTTTTTTTCTGTAGGATGAATAACCTAAAAGACGTTTTTAGAGTTGTTCTATCCATAGTTTCTTCAGCAAAGAAATTGACCTATTGAAGATGTAAAGTTTAATATTCTGTGTAGCTTTGGCCTTTTGGCTACAAGTCTTTTTCTTTTTCATTGTTACTGATTTGGTTCTTTAATTCTTTTGAAAGCCTTTCTCTCACACTCCAAAAATCATATTGAGATTGAAAAAAGGCTTTGAATTGCTGAAGATCAGTGTATCCTAATAAAGAGAAGAGCATCAAAGAACAGATTAAGTTAACCAAACTGCTCAAACTGATGGTATCTCTTTCTTTTCTCTTTTTAGTTCATAACGAGACTATTTTTCCACTAATTATAATAAACTCACTTTTATAGCTCCCACACGAGCATACGTTAGAAGATATTCATACATTCTGGATAGATTCATATTCCATTCTTACAGCCAAGAGCTTTTCAATCAACACACATGGTATAAATATCAATACTGATTGCTCCAAATTGCTCTTGGATAACATTTATTGTATTTGCAGAAAAAACCATCTTGTGATTATTGCTAAAATAAACTAAAACTGTCAGACTCCATTTACTGTAAAAACTTTGGAAGTTCTAAGTTAAAGTTAAATAGAGGGAAAAGTGGAAATACGAATAAAACATGCGTTGCCTGCCCCTTGCTGGTGAGAGCAGGGAAGTGACACGCACTGGGCTGAGGTTGTTTACACTTCTCTTTGCAGCTCTGAAATATCTTGGCACACAGGGCTTGAAGAGCAGAATCTGCACCTTCATCCAAGTTCTGCATTCCTATGAATACATTTTGGCTCTCTAATAATAACACACTGATAAAAAATTGTGAGAAAGACACAAAGCCTGTTTTATCTTTTTGTGCAGAACTTTCACAAAGGTGGACCGAGTACTTGCTGTCCATGTTGGAGCTTGAAACAGGTCCAGAAAAATCAAGATTTTGATTTTCCATCTGTTGCTTCATTTACCCACACCTATTCCAAATGTAACTGTGATGCTGTTCTTTGTCTTCCATGCTTAACCCCTTTAGAAGACATCAGTGAACAAATATAGAAGTTTAATACACAGGATTTTGGCTCTTCTGTGTTCTAAAGGATATTAGCAATAGATTTCAGAAGTTTAAAGGAGTAAGTACAGATGTACTTTATGAGAAAGGAATGACAGTATTTATAATCAATATAATAGAAGGAAAATCTTGTGCTCTTATGCTTTTACAGTGAGTGTACCTTCATTAGCACTTTTGTTTGGATCAGGCTTAAGCAGGAAGGGCTGAAAGATGTTCAAAAGCTTAATTGTGCTTTGCTTTGTGTCTTGTAACAGTCTGGGACCCTGGAAACTGAATCCCTTGGGATATAACCAAGCTGAAGGGTGTGCCTGGGGACTGTACCTGATACTTTGCCAATACTAACGGGCAGTCTGTCCCAGGGTCCAGGCAAGAGTGACCACGTAGTCCAAAGCAACCCTCATCCAAACACATACTGGGTGTCTTTTGGGACATTGGTACCTACTAGGTCTCTATAAAAACACATTCCTGAGGCCCTCCACTACTTTCTGATGTAGATGGAGCTTCGGGGAGGTGGAAGAAATCCATAGATTAAAATTGTTTACAGAACTGATTTTTTTTTTTCTCTCACAGCTTTGCTATTTTGAAAAGAAATTTCCTTTAAATTCCTAGTTCAGGAAGGGATTGTGTTAGAGGAAGGCAAAACTTCAAATAGTTCTGACTTCAGTATGCAAAAAGCTGTTGAGAAGTTGCCTAGGCAAAATTTAACAAATTCTAATTATGTAAAGGAAGAGGTTACCTCACTGGTTAACACCTGCTTGAATGACTGAGAGGAACAAGTGGTTAAATTTACAGTAGGAGAGAGTAGGGTGCCCCAAGGACTGTTCTGGGATTTGCGATGCTCAGCATTTTTATAAAAGTTCTCGAAAGGAATGTGATCAGTTAGTTGACTAAAACTGTGAAGAATGAAGTTTTATGAAAAAAACTCCCTGCGAAGAGTTGCAGCAGGATCACACAAGTCACATTTAGAAGCTAGACGAGCTCAAAGGATGTTCAAAGCTTGTATTTGCAGAATAAATGTACATACAGGACAAACAACCTTAAAGGCTGACAAATGCGTGTGGCTGTCCCTGCAGGAGTGCCACTCAGAGAAAGGTCTGTGCAGTGATGGTGCTCAGTGCCATGGAGCCCCAGCACGCGTGCTGGCTGCTGTCCAGATCAAAACTAATGGCAGAGGAATAGACAAAATAACAAAAAGTATAAATTGGCCATTCTTTAAAGCTGTGGTGAAACCTGTTTGCAACTTGCTTATCTTATCTCAAAAATGATATAGTAACATTAGAAGAGATAGAGAGAAGAGCAGTAGAGGAGACAGGCATGATCTAAAGGCTACTTCTGGTCCTGGAAGGTAGAAAGGTGTGTTGAGGAAGGGTTATTCATTAAGTGCCATCATTTTTGTACTCTCCCTGCACATCCCCAGGTGCCCATTGTTGGACACAAAGTGCAGAGTTAAGTGGACTTCAGGTCTAACTAAGGATAGCAATTCTTGTATAGTGCTTTGATTTCTGATAAAATTCTATTTTTGAAGACCATGTGTGCGTATGCACTTTATGATGATGAATGTCTGGGTCCTTGGTGATGCAGCACAGTTACTCAGTAAAGTGAGAGTATAATTACACCAGTTGGGCAAACCAGTCTCTGCTAACAGTGCTGAATTGTGGAGGTGCCCTAATACACACCGACCGAGCCTTTGTTGGGGGTCGACTGCAGAATTCAGCCTAGCTCTCGTTAGCTGCTAAATATAGTTGCCTTATTTCAAATACCTGATTTTGAAAAATATTAGCCTTAAACTTCTGCAGCTGGAAAATAGATTAAGTCCTCTTTGACAGCCAGGGAGCTAAACAGAACCCGACAGAGCCGTAGCAAGAGTGGGGTGGGAAGGGGTCTTGCTTTGGGAACCCCTCTAAGGAGGTCTCCAGATGTTGGTAAGAATACCTAAATCCTGCCAGATGCTGCTACCACCTAGGACGGAGGAGCTGCTGCGTGGCTGGTAGGAAGCAGGAGAGGTAAAGCTTTGAAAAGTTTGTGAGGGAAGGGGCAGTGTGAGAGGGCAGGTGGGGGGATCACACCGGGTGCCAAAATGTCTCACGCTGGTGCTCTCTTCAGGGCTCTTATTCCTGGTGTGAAGCTGGCAAGATTCATATGGGTAATTTCAGCAGCAGCAGGTTTAGGCCTTTTAGGGTTCACTAGAAGCTGATTGCCCAAGCATAACTCAGGTGAATATAAAGGCAGCTTGAGAATTCTGCTGGAGGAAATAGGAAGGTGCACCAGTGGAAGCGATTGCTTTGCGGGTTACGCTCAGTGCACTGGAGGTGGTGGTGGGTGCAGGATAAACAATAATCAGATGGCGTTCGTTGTGTGTATACAGCTGACCCAGAATTGTTTTCCTCTGAAAGCTGACATGCAAATTCAGCCTCTGAAATAAGGTAAACGTTTAGTGAAGTGCAGCAAAGTGTGCTTTGTGCCAGCACTGTTCTGCCTTGCTCTTGAATGGGAAATTCAGAATACTTTATGAGATTCTACATAGCTGGGGGAAAAATTTCTGAAGACATATCCAATGTTTTAGAGCAAGTAGTTAGTAGGCCAAGGTTTTTATGGTGTGTAATATTTCACAGGGCTTTCAAGGTTGGAGGAAATTTGTTTTTGAACACTGAATATTTTAAGGGCACCCTATAGTGCAGATTCCTTTTTTTCTCTTTTTTGAAACACGTGTTTTGCAGTCCCATCCGGAGCTAGAGTTTTTTTCCACAACATTTGCTGTCCCAGGGCCACTCATGGTGGAAAATGACTTTTTTCATGGAACATTGAGTATCGTAGAACTGCTCCAGTGCTAGTGGAAAATAACCTGTGTTTGAGGTCAGAAAAATAGATTAAACTAATTTTAAAGTTTTACAGCCACTTAGGTCTAGAGTAGAACTTTTTAAGAGGATTTAGATCTGTTGCGAGAGTAAGATTTGCATTTTCAAGGTTTTTCTAAGACTAAGAAGGCCTGAGTTCAGGAATGCATCTTTGTTCATGAAGGACAATTACAGCCATCCTGAATTTTAAGCATGTGTTTAATCGCATTCCCTGATAGGGATGGATTTAGGGATGCCTAAGTAATTTCCTGACTTGGAGCTGTAGGATGTAATTGTTTGATTCTGCTGCTATCTGGATCCAGTGATAGGTGTCCCATTTGAATCCCTGGGATCTTTGCAGCATTCAGGGGTTCTGAACCTTTGGCACTTCTGGGGAGTTGATACCTTAGGGCTCAGCTGCATCTGCTTGGAGATGGGCTAGGAAGGAAACAAACGTTGCTACAGGCCATATCTTCCCTCTTCCTCCTTCGCCTTTTCGTACTGTCTGGGGATCAAACCAGGAATTATTCAGCTTGAAAATCTTCTTGCCACAATTCTGTAATGAAAAAAGGCTCTTGTAGACAGTGTGGAAGTTATTTGTGCTCATTTAAAGTCCCTGTGTAAATTAACCTTTAAGTAAGTGAGAGTCAAGCATCAGCAGTAAAATTCAACCTTGTGCACAGGAAAAAATCCTCCATGAAGTCCTACAAATATGTCCCAAATCTTAAGAGTAATTTTGGCTCCTTTAAGGGAAGAAAAAAAACCAACCAAACAACTTGGCTTTGGCTTATTTTTGCTTAGTTTCATTTCAACTTGGATAAGAAAACTATTTAAAATTCTTCGGTTTTTATTTACATGAGTTCTAAAGGGTAAAACAGAGGTTTTAGGCCTTAACTACTTGCCTAGGAAAAAAAAAGGAGCTTTTTCTTGGTTTTGATGGTATGCTTGAGCTCTGTCCTGCAGTTTCTGTGTAGGAAAATTGGTGCAACTGCAAGAGCCTTGTCACAAGAGGAATGTGGGAATTGTGTACTTTGCCTACTCTCTCCCAAGAGCTCCTGGATGAGACTCAGCTCAGTGTGCAGTGCTGCATACCATAGAGAAGGGAAATCTTATCTTGGGAGCAGTAAATACGGAGTCTAATTTCTAAAGCACTGAAAATCTGCACGATGGAAGCTTTTTCACCTGAAATGTGCTGATGCTGACCTCGTGCTGGGGTTGTGAGGGGTTGTGAAGATGGAGTTTTATGCAAGGTTCTTGTTAAGCAAAAAGGTAAATGCACACCTACAAATAGTTTTTCTAAGTGTCCTCTAACAGTAAGAGTTTCTCCTGATAGGAATTCCAGAAATGAAAATATAAACAGGAACTCACTCTCTCATGAGACTTACAGCAGAAAAGGATTTTTCACTGGCCATATGAACATGCAGACAAATTGCAGCTGTCCAGAAGAGCTTGAAATGCATGTGCTGCTTTGCCCAGGAATGCAAAGGAGCTGGACTATAGGGATATCTTTTTCTTCAGCTTTATTTCTTTAATCTGTTTCTAGGCTGTCTGTTAGGAGATAGGATAGCTTTATATCACATTTTTGCACTCCAATTTTGAGTTCCCCTGAAAGGCAGGGTTAGAGACCCCTAATTTCTAGCACAGAGCTGTGTCCTGGTTGCAGTGTGTGCAGAGTTGTTCTCCCTTCTTGTCCCTTCATGCTCTAATCCAGTCTGTAATAGGTCCCTGAACTCTTCTCTAAAGCAATCTTCCTTTTTTCCTTAGCTTAGGACTCAGTCTGAGCATTTGCTGTAATACTCTTAATGGCAACCTAACCAAAAGGCTGTGAAAAGGTCAGAGAAGGAGCTTGATTACAAATACCAGTTGTTCTTAAGCAGATATTCTGGATATTCTGATATTTCCCAGTCTTGCTCTCAGTGAATTGGTTTCCACCTTATACAAAGGTTGGGGAAAGAAATGGATCCATGAAATGCAAAATCATGAAGGGTCCTCAAAATGGTCGTGAAGAGGCCAGCTCAGAGGGGCTCAGCACACAGTTCACAAAACAATTATTACCTCCTAGATAAAAATCCTACTTCTCAGTAGCTTGGGGTAAAATACCATGCGGGAGTGTTGTGATTATTCCCACTGCTCTTTTCAGCTCCAAGATCCCCTTTATGTGCACACCCTGAGGGTATCCATGTAACATCAGCTGCTGGAGAAACAGCAGTGTGTGACGCCTGTGTGTAAGGCATTGGTGGTGTTTTTAACACGTGTTTAAATGACTGTTTTCCATGGACTCCCCCTCACATGCTCTTTATCTGTGAGTGCCAGCACCCCTAAGATGGCTTGGGTGGATTCCTGGTGCACGACAGCTGGACTGGCTGCTGGCCTGTCGTGCAGGGCTCTGTCTGCACTTCTCCTCAGACCTATGATTTATGTTTGTGTGCTCGCATTATTCACTTGAGTAATGGTCTGATTTACTTGTGTGTGTGGTATTACTCGCTTGTTTCCCCCGAAGAGAAACAAATACAGCTCTTTGGAGAAAGAGGAATCATTTGCTATAACTTGAGTTTAAGGTGTGTGACAGATACCCAGTTTTGAACTTAAAATGAGTGGCAAAGCTATTTTGCAGATGTCTTCTGCAAACTGAACTCCAGTTCACTTTTTAAAAGGCTCTGCATGTCTCTGAGTGAGACACACGTAGAAGAATAGAGACGGGAAAATTTTTCTGGGATGGCTCTAGGATATAAACTGTTCGGAAGAAAAATATTTGACTTTAGTTAAATCCTGGGAATGAGCTACATTTCTAAATGCTGTCATGAGAGCAGAGGGAGGACTACCACGAGGTGATGTTGGGCTGATGTTTGATAGAGGCTCAGGTTAAAAGTTTAAATTTGAACCATTCCAAACAGTTTTGTGGAATTTGACTTTAAACCTTTTTTACTTCGGTCCCATCTCAGCTCTGCTGCTTCTGGCTTCTTTTTGGCTCTGACTGGCCTGCTGGGTTTTGGTGCCAGTGAGGGTAGTCTGGCTGCAAACCTCTAGGCCTTAGAGTAAAACAGCTCAGATCCTCACACCACCTCCTCAGCCCATCTGCAGAGTATATATGCCTGAACGGCTGTGGAAAGTACACTGTAAAGGAAAAATATGTCTGAGAATGATACACTTTAGCCAGAAATCTGGGTAAAACGGAAAAAAGACCCTTAAAACCAGACCTCATCCTAATTCCAGAAGGACTTTTTGAAGTGGCATAAAGCTTCTTCTAGAAACTTGAAAAACAGCCTGGTTTTTGGACCGCTGTGCACTCTGCAGATCTTGTTTTATGCAGCTTTATTCAGTAAAAAAGCAATTCTTCATGAGTTTAAAAGCACAGAACAGCTGCTAAATTGTCCAGAATAAAATCCGTGATTACGCAGAGAGTTTTTCTCCACCGCCTTTCTAGACAAAATGGCGGGGGGAGCTTTTCCTTCAGCGAAATAGCAGCTTCCAAAAAACGTGTCTGGTTCCTATTACAGCAAAGGAAAAACTTGAGGTGTGCACTGGAAGTGCTAAGCCAGTGATTGAAATGTTAAAGTTGTTCCTAAAGGCCGTTCCACATCGTGAAGGCATCATCTGTAAAGTAATCCTGCACAATGACCTGTGAGGAGAGGAGGCTGAATTAGCGTTCAGCATGGCTGGAGCTTCCAAATGTCCCGCATTCGGGTCGGCTTCTGTGGCAGAACCTGGCTGGGGAGTCTTCAGTGGGCACTGACCAATTTACTTGGCAAGAAAAAGGGTTCAGGTGGAAGATTTTTTTCATCTCTGACTTGTCCCATCCCTGCACCTTAGTGCATGTCTGTGGCTGCTTGCTGTGCCACATGTGCCAGCTTACCCAGTGACTTCCCCAGGATTTTGGAACTTGGGAAGAGCATTTCTGCTGCAGCAGCTCAACCACACACAAGCAACGAGGTGTCTGATTTGCCAACTTGTGAAATAGCTTTTTAAAGGCAAGTGTCTGAGGAAAATGAAACAGTAGAAGTCTTCCCACTGGTAGTGTGCCAGTGGAAAAATAATTTCATTAATAATAAACATTCAAAGTAATTTATTGATTAAAATTTAAAATGACAAGTTATCTGCAAGAGCTGAGGCTCTCAGAGTTCAAGCACTGTGTCAGGAATAGATAGACCTTTGACTTCTGTACCACAGTAACTGAGGTTGCTTAACAAGAGAGCCCCTCTTTTCATTATTAATAGCTCTTTCTGTTCCCTTCCCTTCGCACTCTGTCATTACAAGTTACAGATCACATCTGCAACTTGCAGAAGTTGTCGCAAGTGTTTTGGCATAAATTTGCCACATGTATTTTCTAATCTATTATTTTTCTTCAAGAGAAATATTGTTGCACCAATTTATTTTCTTTCTTTTTTATTTGATGAAAAAATTTAATCTTCCTTCCTTCCTTGTGGGAGGCAGGTTGAATGAAAATGTACTGCGCAGATCTTTCCATCAACTGGTCCTGACTGGGTTTAGTGATCTCACATCTTTCAGCAGTGAGACACTTGGACATGTAGCTTTTGTAGGACTGGTAGCAGTCCGTGAAGCTGTCTTTGAGCTGGGCTTGCAGTATTTAACCTTTAACTTTATTCTTAGTGGGATGCTGAATTATTAATAGGGCTCAAAACTGAGAGGTTTTCTTGTGAGTGTAAAAACTGCTTGTTTTCCTGCAGTGTTGTAACTTCGGTTTTCACTCTCTCTGAAATGACAAAGGAACTCAGGATTCTTGGATGCTGCAGTAGCAGTTAGCAATATAAACCCTGTGGCTTCTCCCTCAAAATAAATGTTTTAATTATTTTCATTTTAAAGGTGTTCCCAAACCGAATGTAACGTGGTTGAAGAAGAAAGGCGTTTTACAAATCAATTCTTTCTTGGTTTTGAATGGCTCTTTATTTCTGAGGAATGTTTCCTACGGAGATGCAGGAACATACACTTGCAGAGTAGCTAATGCTCTCGGAAAAGCTGAGGCTGCATCTGTTCTCCACGTAACTGGTAAGCGCTAAATGGGAATTCCTTACTGATAACAACAGTCTGCCACTTCGTAATCAAAGCTGGACAATAAAGTAGTTGGGGGCATATTTAATGCTTTATTAGAAATTTGAAATTTTTGATTGCATCTGACTCCCTGGGATCTGTTCTCTATTTTGTGTTTCCTGTGATGTGGGTCTGTGTACAGATGGTTTGACTCGTGACTTCAAGGTTGTTCCATCTTCTTGCTTTCAGGCAACAAATAATCAGCCCTTAAACCAGCTGACACATTAGGAACTAAATCCACTGTCATGTTACAGTGTGCCCAGTGCTTCTAACTAGAGAAAAAGGGCAGGCTTGAGGATTCAGAAAATCTTCAGGGAAATGCAGGAAAATGAAAGCAAAGGCTGGTTTTGGGGTTTGGTGTTTGTTTTTCTCAGTTAAAGAGGCCAATAAAATGTAGGGACTAGGAAAAGAAATTATGATTATGAACTTCTAACTCTCAGAATAGAAAATGTAAAGAAAAATCTCCATGTAAATACCTCTATTGTAAGTAGATTAATAATGTAATTCTGTAAATACAGTCATGCCTTGCAAATCACCACAGCCAATGCATCATTTGGCTCTAGAGATGAGCTCTCTCACCAGTTTGCAGCGCAAAGTGCAGCACAGCTCCCCGCGAGCAGTCCTGCCACAAAGATCCCTTTCTTGGGCACACACCCATGGCAGGTTGTGGATGTTTGGGTCTGTTGGCCTAGGAGGACGTTCCAAACACACAACGGGAGTCTCTGTGTGAGGACGAGTGTAGACTGAAGCTGCCTTCCTGGTTTCAGTTTTCCTGGGTTACATCAAAACTTCGGATGTTCCAGAGAGGAATATTATAATAATGACGTGACTGGAAGATTGCTCACAAGACTCCAAATTTTGCTTCTATTCCTGGTCACGTGGCTTTAGTTTAAATAAACCCGGAGTGAGTAGGAGAGGGCCAAATTCCGCAAGTCTTTTGGCTGGGCAAGAATGCAGTCAAATGGGAGGCCTTCTGCTGTCAGACCTTGCAGACTGCACTGGCTCAGTGCTGTCTGAAACATCCCATCAGTTTTTTGGCTTGGCTACAGCATTTGCTGGCTGACCAGGGGCAGTCCAGCAGTAGCACAAAGTCTGTGCAGCCTTTCCAATAAAACTTCCTGAGGGCTGACGAGGCAGCCAGTCCTTTGCCCGTGGAACTGGCCTCACTGTGGTTTTGTGGAGACTTTCTTTGTCCTGGTGCTTACAGACAGGCAGGAGGCTTTGCACAGAAACTGCCACTGAGGAAAAATGTTGACCCGATGTAAAGTGACCCAGAGAAATTAGAATATAGCAAAAGATTTAAACCCTTCTGGAGGGAGAGTCGTAGATGCTATGTACATTCATTAAAACAGAAATGTTGGCTAAGTGGTAAGAACTGTGTGTTGCTGACAGATTGCCCACATTTTTGGCAGTTATTCTGCCAGCCTATGATAAAAAGGAGGAGTTGCTATAGTGATGGGCATTTGACTCTGCATTCATTACGCTTTCTCTATGCATGATGAGATTTTAAAAGATGTTCTTCTTTTTTCTATTGTAACACTTTGTCATAATTCCATCTAATGGAACAGAGGAATTGGCTGGATTCCACTGAGGGAGTTATTTTTCTTAAAATTTCTGCATGCAATGAACTAATAAATAACATTATCATGAAAAACAGGAAATACATCCTGTAAATCTTTTTTTCACACTAAGTGTTACAGCCCTTTTTTTCTAATAAATTCAATAAATTTCATTAATTCCAAAACTTGCATAAACACAAATAATTTCTGTGTCCCTGTACATGTACCTGAAGTTTATTTGTTAGACAGATAATTCAACTGCATAAATGAAGATGATCCTAAAGAATTCCAAACTGTTAATACCCTTCTGCTTCATAACTAGCATGCTGGATATTTTGATACGAAATTGGTTTTGGCATCATGATTTAATTCTTGCTAAGAAGAGATCTTATGCATTGTGTCACAGAACAAAGACTTACGGAGAATAACACTCAGTTATTGAAGGGAAGCAGAAGAAAGCGTGTCCTGATGGCATCTGGGATTGGTACAAATGTCAGTGTGGTGCCTGGAGATCCACTAAGAATAGGTGCGTTGTCTTTTCTGCTTTTTCGTGAATCTTATTTATTTATTTTATTAAAATGGAGGGGGCCCCATGGAAAAAAATGAGTGCTGTTCCCAAGAGTCCAGGTTTGGTGACCCCCTGGATTTCTTAACTCTGGGTCAGCTCTCAGGTACCAGGGAGGGAGCCTTAGATTAAGACACACAATCATTTTTTTTCATTCAGCTTTTCAAAAAATAGCTTCCCTTAAGACATTGTGAGGTGACTCACCCTGACACTAAAGCCATGTAATCCCTCTTTTAGCTTCACTTGAAGTAGGAGGGATTCAGCTGGGCTCTAGAATGTTTGTGCTAAACAGATGCCTCTGTTTCCATCCCTGCCTGGGCCTGTGGAGTGAAAATGCAGCAATTTCATCTACTGTGTTTATGACTCCTTTCCCAAACAGATAGAAATTCTTTGATTACAGACCTATTTGCATATCGTAGAGTCTGGGATGAAACCTTCATTCCATTTAAATCATTGTTCCCCCCTTCCACTTTGTTCATACAGAAGTTAAGTTTATAAGAACTTACTGAAAGGGAAATTATGAAGAAGTGTGGTGAGTGCACATCAGCTTACAGCGCTCATACCCCTCAAGGGCCAGTCAGGATTTCGGGCCACAGCTTGGAGTTCAGTGAATTTATGCATATTCTTGTTTTTATTCAGAACGGTAATGTCCTTCGTGCAGAATCACACACTCACACACACTTGTTTACAAACATTTCAATGTGCTGAGAAAAACCTGCTAAAATGCTGTTGATTTTTAGGTTGCCCGGTGCTGCCCAGTCACAGAAATACAGTCCAGTGGCTCTTTGGAGATAGTCCAGTCGAGGAAGTTAAGACCTTGGAATACCGAACCCTGGTTGGGGGTCGTATCCTAGAGGTGAACACCAACTCTGGTCAATTTGCTGGACAGTTCCAATGTCGGACTTCAGCTGGTGCAAAACTAATGTCAGTTTGGGTAAATGTCAAGAAGGAAGGTTTGTTGAAAATTATATGGCAAATTCTTGCATTTTAAAATATCTTCTTTCGCTCTGTAAAGACTTTCCTGATAACTAACCTGCTTTTCTGTGTTGAAAGTAATTCAGAAATGTATGTTTAGCTTCACATGTGGGAATGGTCTTATCTAAGTCAATAGACAATGTCCATACTCAGAGCTGGATATGGCACTTAATGTGTATCTAAATATCGTGTGGGGGTTCTGATTGCTTGCCTGTGTATCTGAGAAGCTGAGAGAATGTGTTTTTCTGCTTAAATTTTTCAATCAGACAGGTTTTATCAACTTGCCCTTCAACAAACTTCTCCATGATAGCCCACCAAACTGAAACAAAACTGACTTTGAGGTCATCTTTGGAAATATCTTCATTATAATAAAATAATTTTAATGTAATTGTCATATTCCAGCATCATTACAATTAATATGACAATACAATTAATATCTTGATCTTACTGCAGACACCCTTAATCACATCAATGTACTGGAGCACACTGCACACTCATAGATTTCCATGTGAAATTCTCAAGAATGTCTTGTAAGGTTCCCCAGTGCAGTGCACTCGCACAAAACCACATTTCTATCAGTAGCTTATAAAATGTGCAACTGAATTTCAAAATCGACGAATTTGAAAACAACCTTACATATGCACCAGAAGGACAAGCAGCTGTATCTGCAAACATTTTATCAAGTTTTAAACATTCTAGGTGTTTAGAAAAGAATTATGTTCTCTTTTTCAAAACCTAATTATGATTAGGAACTCAGATTTAAAACCAAGCATCTGTTGACCCTGTGAGCTTTTCTGTATGTTTTATCTCTTCACCTATCAGTCGATTTGGCTTGTGGGCAAGGGACACAAGCAGTAGGATCAGATCCCCTGTGCCATGTGTGAGGGTGTTCTTGGTGACTGTTCATGGGTGAGGATGGTTCTGGTGTGCCTGGGGTTATGGAGGAAGTTACATTTGCAAAGGAATCTACTGACATGTATCAATGATCAAAACATTTATTTTTAAAATCAAATAGAAATCACAGAATATCCTAACAGAATTTTTCAAAAGCTAGGTCCAGCCCTAGATCCTAATTTAGACCTCATTACAGTTAGTATTTCTGCCAGTTATTGACCTGTCCACCTGCAGTCTTCAGCTGGACTGCCTTTTGGTTGCCCAAACCCCTCTCCAGTCAGGTTGGGCAGCATTTTGGGGAGATTCCGTTTCCTACTTCTGAGCTGTAACTCTGATTGACACTCGGGTAAATGTTTCATCAGTGCCATACTCATGCACTTGTGAGGCTGTAAAACCTCCCTTGGTGGTTTTTGCACAGTAGGCATTTTGAGGGCACTTCTGAGCAGTGTCATCCTAGTTAAACAAACAATACAGTCTCTCCATCATAGCTGCAGCCAGTAAATTTAACTATTTCTACTTTGAAAAAGGCCCTTTTGTATTATTTTAAGAAATCCAGAAGTAATAAGGAAACATTGAAAAACAATAAGTTAAAGAATTCATTATGTGCTGCAAGAGTGAGCCTGTGGACACAGCTGGTAGCTATCAATTATTCTTGGTTATTATAGAAAAACCTGACTCCTTCTGTGATCACATAAAAATCTGTCAACATTGCATAGTACTTCATCTTTTACCAAGTGTCAAAAAAAATTGTGGAGGAAGGGGTAAGTGTGGAATTTTGACTAAATATAAAGGTAGTAATTGTTAGAGGTGATCGGTTTTTAATATAAAACGCTCTTTAAAACAAACTCCTTTTTCATCTTGCCAGATGCCTCAGTGGCAAATTATTTTTACATTAAATGCTTCTCTGTAGTTTAGCACAGGATTTTCTTAAATCCTGAAATTATGTGAGGTGTCTGGAGTAAGATGAGTTTTCTTCAGAACAAACTTGCTGTGGACCAGCAGGAAACCTAGAGAGCCTGATTTACAATTTCCTCTTTTTAATGCTCATTGTATAAAAACGTTATGAAAGTTTTAAAGGAAGCTCATCAGTTCCTGCTGTGAGCCAGGTTCTGCCCTTCATGTGCTGATCTCATTTGCCTTCTAGAGAGCTTCATGGGTAAGGGCTGAACGTGAGGGGGAGCTGAGTAGGACTAAATTCTACTTTGGCTCATGGTTCCTTTTCACAGTGCTGAAATATTTGCTTTTCTACAGAGGATGTGGTATCAATCCAGCCTACAGAGAGTGCTGCCAAATCAGTCAAAATGTGACACAGCTACAGTGTACAGTGCCTCGCTCACACGGCTTCCAATTGTGTTTCTTAGATTACACCTGGGAATACGCTGAGTGGAGTCCTTGCTCTGCTACCTGTGGGCACTCAGGAACCCGCTCCAGGAGCCTGCAGTGCATGAACGCAGAGAAACAGAAAGTAAATGAGTCACAATGCAGAGAGCTGCAAAAGCCAGTGATTATTTACCAGCCATGCAACGCAGAGGACTGCCCTGCCAGGTAAACTCCCTTCTGCTCTATTTCCATGTGCTCTTTGTGTATTAAAATGCACTCACCGCCTCCTGAAATTGTTTCTGTGTTTATGCTCTGAGTGTGAAATGTGGGGGTTATTTCATCATGAACCCTGAAGCATGAGGGATGTGGAAATGGATCACAAGCAAGTAGGGAAACACTTGATTCAGCTGAATAAATAAGACCTGACCATGTCTCCGTCCTGCTGCAGCAAGTCTGGCTGCTACCACACCACACCTCAAAAGCTAAACTGCAGATCTCTCTGAGACACTGGGATGTCCAGTTTTGTGGGATCTGTGCCACCCTAGAGGGAAAACTTGTTGTGTGTTTAGAGTGGCCAGAATAACTGTCTTCACCTGCTCTCCTTTGTGCCAGCAGAGTTCTGAGTAAGATGTTTTCTTTGGAATGCCTCATTTATCTCTAATGCCCCTCACCACAGTGCTCCTTGTATGTCCTTCCCTGCCAATTTTCTCACTGGTTCAACTGGGGATCATGGGGCTGAAGGTATTTATATCACAGACCAGTATATCACAGCATCTGATTCCAAAGGCCAAAACCATGCCTCTAGGCTATTTGAGTTGCCCTGAGCATTCCAGCTCAACAGGGTGTTTCTCCAGGTTTTCAACAGGAAAACCCACAGGATCCTCAAAACAAGGGTTTTTTGTTGCTTTGAAGAATTGGTCATCACTGTCAGCAAAAATCTGTGAGGGATGCACACACTTTGGAGTTGTCCCTCACTGGCAAATGTTGGCAGGGAAGTGTTAAGACCTTAGCTGACACTGCGAGAGTGCATCTTGCCAGTACGTTCTAAATTCTGTTCTAAATGCAGAAAACGCAGCAACAGATATGTATCAGGAGAAGTTGTTTACACTTCATTATGAGCAGCCAAAAAGCAGATCATCTTGAATTGTGAGACTGAACTCCAGCCAGCCCAGAGAAAGCAAACATTTTGCCAGTAGAAAAATACTGAAATCAAGCTAATAGTTTGAAACGCAGCTTCAGTTGCAGGTTTCCCTCTCAAGCTCCAGCCATTCGGAGCAGATGACAGGAGGGCACGAGAGGTCCTGGGGCTCCTCTGAGCGAGGTCATGCCTTTCAGTGGACTGCAGGGCATGACTGGATAATCTGATTATCACTGGCCCTGGAGTATTCACAGCATAAACAAATCAGTCATTTCATACAGCTAAAGAGAATGGGAACTGAATTGTCTTTTTAAATGCTCAGATTTGTTCTGGTTTTTATTTGGCTTTATGTAATTGCCAGTGGAAGGCAATTGTGTGTATACTAACGTAATTAACTCTGCCTTTAGCTGTACGTGTGTGCTAACATGTAAATTGGTTTTCTTTTATGGAATACTCCATGCTTTCTATACAGGAAGAGTATCCCAGATGCCCGGAAAATAGTCCTGTGTCTGGTTCTTGGTGCCTCTAACCTCTCTCCTTCCCTATGATTACTGACCTGGGAGGGAAGTGCAAAATGTCCAGACTTCCCTTCCCATTTTCCCACTTACTGATTTCTGCACAACCTTCTCATCTCAAGGCAGCTCTTTAGAAAGCATCCACAGAATTATAAAGGCTTTAGATATACAGTCAGTGGCATGGGCCCTTAATTATTCAGAGTGTTTTGCATGCGTTTAATCACTTCTCTCCATCACAGTGGAGAGGTGTAGTTAAGCAAATATAAGGGCTTGGGTATGTACTTAACTTGAGCTTTGCTGTGCGTGCACTGCACCAATTGTTTACCGAAGTGCTTGAGCTTTAAAAGGGAGAAAAAGACAAGGGTGAAGACTGTAAAAGATTAATCTTCCTTGAATGGGTATAAGCTGTTTGAGTGTAAGAAAATGAAATAATTGCTGAAGAAAATCGAATTTTTTCTTGTTATCACTGTTGCGGTACACATAAAATCCATTTTATATTTCTAGCCTAGATTTATGTGAAGAGCAAGTCAAGTTGATTTTATTACCACCTGCTGCCTCCCCAGTACTGTTCCTAGCTGCCAAGACAGACTAAATATCTGCAACTTCTAATCAATAATTAACATGTTCTGCTTGAGCCGTTGTCTGGTGAGATCTCGACGTAATAAATTTGGAGAAGTTATGTCAGCTGTCACTTTGGTACCGACTAAATTGGTACCAACCATTTTATAAGTAATGGAGAAGTACAGTGCCCTTCCTCCCGGAATGTCACATCCAGCAGGGTCTGTAGGGCTCACCTAGAACAGCTTCTGGTAACGAGCAGTGTAACCTCTGTTAGCAAATCTGCTGCCATCAGTTAACCACGTTTAGAAGACCTTGCTCAAGTGAAGAAGTTGATTCCAAATGTTCTCGCATCTAAAACTTGCAAGGACAGGTTCTTTTGTGTTCTCTTTGCAAACGATTGTTGCCAGCTACCAGCAGGACTGCGCTGATCGCTATAAATTTGTCTGTGCATCCTGTAGGTGGGTAGCTGGGCCGTGGTCTGAGTGCTCTGCATCTTGTGGCAGTGGATTTCGCCATCGACAGCTGTCGTGCCACCAAGTCAAAGCCAATGGCAGCGTGCTGGCCCTGCTGCCAGGGGCCTGCACGCACAGGGACCGGCCTGTGGGAAGGAAACCCTGCACGGGGCACTCCTGTCCAGTGGGGCCAACACAGGCAAAAGCACAGGTAAGTTACGGGGTCTGTCTGGAATCTCCTTGTATTGTAAAAGTGGGACAGTGCCATCGTGCCACTGGCTGAGCATCTGTCGTCCTGTGGCTGAGCATCTGTCCTCTTACACAAGGGAGGAGCTTTGTGTCTGTAATTACCTTTCAGTCAATTAGAAATTCTGTTTTGTAAAGTTTTTCCATTTTATGCTGTCTGAGCAACTTTTTTTTGTTGAAGACATGACCTGAAACCAGAGTATTAACTTCAGTATATTTTATGAGCTAAGCTGTTACAATGTATTCCATTTTCCAAGCTAATTTACTGCTTTTATTGCAGTCATATAAGAACATAATTTGCATAGCTGTACTTGGGAAGTCCCCAAAAAATATACATGAATTTGCTTCCATGGCAGTTGCCAGTGTTTAATGCACTCTGTTTTCCTGTATTTTCTATATTTCTTCCTTCAAGCAGTAAACTTGTGTTCATATTGATATGATTTTTATAATTATAACATGGTATTTACTGTTCAGTGTGCAAAGTAATTAGAATTGCTATTGCTGCATTCACAATACGGGTTTCAGCAAGACATGTTTGTAATGGTCAGAGCTACAGAAAGAAGGCTGAAGCAGTAGGGATGTGGCACAGTGAGAGCAGACAGTGGATTTAGCTTTAGGAACAGGCAGGAAAATCAGTGTCTTGGCAAAATTACACTGTGACAACCAAAAATATGTAGACCTTATCCAAACCAAGGTGTGACAGGGCTGAAGAAGAAAGCAAAATGCAAAAAGTTGTGGCTGGGCTGTGTAGCTGGGTAACTGCCTAGGAGGGTAATTCTGTTGTTACTGACTTGGCTGTTTCTTTTTCTCTCCTCTCACCCTTTACTCTCATTTTTCAGTGTTCTGGTCGCTGTGTTGGCCGCCCTGCAGGTTCGCAGCACCGTCAGTTTATATGTCAGCTTCGGAACGGATCTTTGGTGCCAAACTCCTCTTGTGATGAAAGAAAGAGGTAAACAGTTAGAAGAAGTTACAAGTTAGATTCTTTAGATGATCAAATTAAGGTACAGGATTGTCACTGCAGTACGAGTAGGCAAATTCTTTTTGCGTCAAACGAAAGGAGGTAGATACAGTCATCCCTTTGTGGACACTGGATGAGCTCAGGAACCCAGGAGAGGTTATGCCTGAAGAATTCAGAGCATCCAGTATGCAGTGTTTCAGGGTCAGCTAAGTTTTCCTGAAGATAAAATACCTTTTCTATTCCAAGATTAAGAAACTGGCTCAAAGAAACTCATGTTTTCTCATGAGTGAGAAGGCATGATGAGTGAGCACAAAATTAAACACAGGGAATTAATCTTAAATATAAGAAAAAATGGAACAGGTTACCCAGAAAGTTCTGGAATCCTCGTCTTTGGAAATATTCAAAATACAGAGACAATCTTGGGGATCCTGGTCTAGCTGGCTGTGCTGTGAGCAGGGGTGTGGGGGCTGATGGGTTCTGTAGTTCCGTGAATAAAGGTTTAGCACAAAAGCAAGCATTTAAGTGCCACTTATTTCCCTGCACAGCCCTCCTGTCAGAAGGAACTGTTCTTCAGAGCTGTGTGATGTGTACTGGAGGACAGGCCCCTGGAGACCCTGCAGTGTGGGCTGTGGGAGTGGATTCCAGTCCAGGCGAGTGTCCTGCGTACACAGGCAGAGCAACAAACCCGTGGCTGAGCATTTCTGCGGAGGGAGGAAGAGACCAGTGACCTGGCAACACTGCAATGTCACATCCTGTGGCAGTATGTAAATGTTTATTTAAATACGAGCATAGTAATAGTTTGTAGCAGTTATATTAGAAAGTGACTCACAGTTGTACACTATTGATTCTACAAGCATTTGGTTGTACATCAAAGGTAAAACTATCCTCTCCAAGGAGCACTTCGTAATCCTGGGGTTTCTTTTCTCTAAGTAGGCCAGTTGGATATTAAAGCCTCAAAAGCACTTTTAGAAACAGGATATTTAGGAAGTTTTTTGCAAACTTCCCTACATGACTGTGCCAGTTGTGACTCAGAAGTCTCTGAGCGAGCTGTTAATGCCTCCAAGATGGGGTAGTGTTCTGAAACAGACAATGAGTAAATGAATGCAGTGAGATCACACCTCTTACTTGTGACCTTGTTTAGCTTTCAATCCACTGCTGCCAGAAACGCACACTAAAATAATTACGAAGCTAGCAGGAATCCATCCGTTGTTTACAATTACTCTGGTGAGTTCTGCTGTTTCTCTCTTGCTCATTATAAAGCCTTGTAATGTTTAAACATATTTTTCAGAAGGCGAATGCAAGGATACAGCTCACTACTGTACATTTGTAAAGCAACTAAAGTTGTGCTTGATAGACACCTACAAAGATGTTGTCAATCATATCAAGAAATGTAAGTCCTCTATGGCGAGTTCATGATGCCGCAGTGAAGAGATGAGAAGAGAGGTTCATTAAACTAACCTGCTCGAAAGATATCCTTGTAAATGAGATGTTAGTTGTGACAGTTAAATGGCAACGTTGGGGCTAAGGGAAACACAGTATTGTGGCTTGATGTGCTGGAGAAGGTATTGTTTCTGGGAGCTTTCATTTTTCATTCTTTGCAGTGGAACGTCTAATGCTTTAAACATGTCTGGATTAGCAAGATAATATCATGGCATATGATCGGTAAAATTTTGCAGGCCGTCATTTTATAATTTTATGAGTGAAAAAAAACATTACCTAAAAGCAGCAAATAGTGCTTACTGTCCTTAACTTACGAGGAAGAGTCACAAAAATACTTCAAAGATTTTTTAAAATTCAACAACTATTGACTCCCAGGATTTCGGTTTGGCTTTTTTTTCATCGTATTTGACACCGTTTTTAGATTTATAGAATCTGTGGCTTGTAGCTGTAAAATTTTGGCAGCAGCTTCATTTTCATAAACAGCTTGAGCTTAAGGGTTGATCTCACAGGATATGCTTTACAGATACTAGCTCTCAGATGGATACACAGAAGTACATTGAACTTTTCCTGCTCATATTTATGTGTATGCAGTAACACATTATAGATCCTAGTACAATTTTCAAAGCAGCAATAGATCTCTTTTGAATAAATGAGGTGCCATTTTTTATTGTTTCTATTCTAATTCCAGTCTCTGAAGAACAATCAAAGTTCTGGCATGATTATACTTTTGTAGTGATATTAAATTAGAAGCTTCCTTGTCAGAGCTGTGAACAAACATTTGTGAGCACTTTTCTCTTGCACATCAAGTCAAATGAGGAGCCAGTAATTCGTCAAAATGGCTGTCAGATTCCTTGTCTTGAATAATCATTCTATATTTCTCCATTAATGGGGGAAAATGTCCAAGGAAAAATTATGAATTGTGAAGATAGACAAGTGCAAGAAATCTATTCTGAGCATTTTTTCATCAAGATGATTTCTTCATCACGACCATCGACCATCTGAGTCGTTTGCAAGTCGATAAATTCTTATCATGATATTCCTGGGGTAAATTATCTTCCATACTGCAGATTGTCTGACTAGGGCTTCAAGCAGAGAGGACCCCAGGGGAGGCAGAAAATAGCTGTTTTTTTTTCTTTTGTAGTTTCCAAACTACTGCTCATATTGGAGGCCTGAATGCTTACTTTGACCTGGCTCTTGTGTTCCATCTCTGACCTGTGTGACGGGCGGAGGGCTGCGAGTGCTGTGGGGGCAGTTCAGACACAGCATCCTGCACAGAGGGTTTGCATCACTGAGAATTAGGGTAGCACTACTGTATAGAAAATGTTTAGGGGGGACTATCGTGTCCAAGGCTGACTGCAAGGAGAGGATATTCCTAATCATTACCTTTCTTATCAGCAATGGGTCTTGATTGTTTAAGCAGTTTTTTTTAAATTAAGCATTTGTAAGATACTTTTGTAGATATTTATTGTCTGATTTAAAAGTGCAATATTTTTTTTTGTACAGTGTTTAATAAAGATTTTTGGACATATATTTTTTCTTATTACCAAAATTTCTTATTCATGTTTTCCCTTTATATTTAAAGTTTTCAAATGTTAACACATAGCATTTTTTGTTGTGTTAACTTTGGTTAAATATGCATGCTATACAGAAGCAGTGCTGTAAATGTTTGTGATTGCAGTTGGCATGACATTCCTCTGTAGATTATTTTATTGCTTCTCCAGTAACTGAAGATTTTAGCTTTCTTGAACGTAGTTTTGATATTTCTGAAATAAAGTATAGTTTGATTATTCAACACCCGGATTGCCCTGACATTGTTTATTACCATGATTTGCATAGCAACTGTGCTTTCCATTCTTTGCTATTTTTTTCAACATACTTCGTCTGTAATTCTGGGATTTTTTTCAAAACTTCGGATTACTTCTTATTTTTAACAGTTTATCAGACATATTGTCAGCTTCACTGCAGTCTGCTTTGCACTGCTATTAAGAGACAACACAGAAGCAACCTGCCTGAAAAAGTGGGAAGGTAATTTGCCAAAATCCAAACACGTCAGCTCTGATTCACTGAAATCTAGAATCAGGATTCCGTAAAAGGTGGAATAAAATTGCATTTCTTTGCTGGGCCTTCACCAAGCAGAGTTCATTTAGATCTGACAGAACAGCTCCATGCTTTATATTTAGTGAGTGATGGGAACAGCTTCATGAAAAAGAAATTTTTTCAGAATATCCAATATGTGTAAATAGTCTGTAGAAAGAAGAATCTAAGAAATAGTATGAACAATAAAAGCCTTAAAAAATTTTTTATTAAATAGAAAATAAATGTCTAGCAATGGAATGGTGGTGTTCCAGAGTTATCCTAGATGGCAATATTGGCAAAGGTTTAGTTTTTGTTTTGCATTCCTTTTGTGCAGTCCTTAAAAAAAGCAAAGGCTCTGTACAGCAGTGCTGTGGAGCCTGCTGCTGAATGGCAGAGTGCACAGAAAGCACTCTCAGAATAGCAGCTGAATCCATGAATAACTTTTCTGCTTTTACATCTTGGTTTAGCATGACATCATAAAATGCTTTTTTAACAACTGTTATTTTGGAAAAATACTCATTTTCCAGCCGTCTCTTCATTTGGTCTGCATTTCAGTAATTTGTTGCTTATGAAAAAGTTGACGTCAGGTATTGAATAGTGTCTGAAGGTTTATAATATCATTCGATGCTTTTCCTGGAAGCACAATCAGTGTGTTGGTGCTTTTTCAATTGTGAAGTAATAAAGGCTTCTCTCTTTCACTATTAAACTTAGGGGAAAACATTAAGGACAAAATGAAAGGGAATATGCCCCTCCACCCTAAAAAAGTCTTCAAACACATCTGCAGAGGAACTGTTAAATGTATCTGAATATGCCCTCCCCTTCCTCTCAGAGTGTTTGTACTGTGCTGGTAGGTGGCAGCAAATGACTTTCCATAACTTAGGGGAGGGAAGTGACTTCAGAACTGAAAAAACAGCTGTGAAAATTACAAAAAAGCATCTGGGCTCCCTCACAGACTCAGCAGAAGAGCCATTTTGAGCAGAACATGCAGGCACACATAACTTCATGGATTCAGGCTGCATTTCTCCCTCCCTAGAAGGGAGAGCTGGAGGACACTGGGAGCGTCTGTAAACTGCTCCAGAGGTACCAGGACTGTGTATAGGATATGGACCTGGGTAGGTGTGACTGTGCAAAGTTTTGACTTTGTTTCCTCAGTGGTGGCATGACAGAATGGCTCAAAAGGGTGTTTGTATTTTTTTTTCTGTGGTACAGAAAGATGACAATGAATTGGACTTTTTCCTGTCCTGCTTTTAGGATCTCACAGATTTACATTGTCCTTGTTCATTCACAATCGGAGGGAGGTGAATAATTTTCAGACAGAAAAGTAAAAACCGATTTTCCATTTCATTAACAGAGTAAGTGATGCTACAAAAACACAGTACAAAGGCAAAAGTTGTGTAAAAGTGACTGATGCTCTGATAATGTCTGGATCCCTCTCACGCAATGCTTTTGTGCACAGCTGATTTGCTCAGTTCAGATTTCTGGCTTTCATATGACCAAGTTCCTGCTTTAAAAATGTTCCAATCATTAATCTTAGCCCTTTTATAAGTGACTTTGTTCATGAAGCAGAGCCACATGATTCTGCAGAACCCAAATACTGTTCGACACCAATGGGTACAAGATACGCAATACTGAGAAAAAAATCATACTGGAGTAGTGTGCTAGAGCATGACAATACAGTTAATTATAGAGCTATTAATTGTGACTTGCATAAATCATAACCATAATAAAACTGAAATTGGTTCATCTAGATTTTTCAAAATCAGATAAAGATACATAGAGAAAATACTAAATATTTCATACAGAAGTGTAACAATTTCATATAAAAATTTCTGTAAAAACTTTGATTTCTGTGTGTTTGGAACAAGCAATTCTTTGAAGAGCAGACAGACTGAAGCCAGGCTGCCTACAGACTTCTGCATCTCAGCTGATATTTCTTTTTTACCTGAGTTTAGTCTATTTTCTGTTATCTCTACTTACACCTGTGTAGTTTTCTGCCCTTTTTCCCTTCAGACTGCCTCAGCAGTAAACTCTGGCAGTTATAACCAGCTATTAAGCTTTAGAAATCAGATAGCAGGATCAAATCACAGTGGATGTTAACTTTTTAAGCCTGATTCTCTCTACTTCCCCACCATCTACCACACAAACTAAAAAAAAAAAAATCTATGCAATCTCATCGTGAGATTCGACTGAATTTGCACACTGGTTTTAAAAATTATTCAGCTGGGGAGGACACAAGCACTTAGTGTGTCAGTGTGTCTAAAGTGCATCAGTTTTGTTTCCTTTGGAAGCAAGGCTGAAAAGAGCACAATCACAGAAATTAGGAAACAGAGTCTAATGACCTGCTTTTGGTGGTTGAGTGGTTTCAACTATGTATGTGTACGGAAAAAGAGCGAGGTTACCACTTGTTGACTGCCACCAGAAATTACAGTGGGGCCTTCATACTCACTTCAGATCTGAATGAAGTTAAAGTAGTGATGACTAAAGCTAAAACCAGGTTTTTAGAAATGCCTAAGTGTCATGGCATGTGACTTGGGCATAAAATATAAAGAAAAAAAAGTCTTACAGATTACTGAGATTATTACTGATTTCTTAGATTATTATAAATAGCATTTTCTTGCTGTGTAAAATATTTTATCATCAAAAGACACTTGCTATTTCACAAATACAATAATTTGATTGCAGAAAATCTCAAAGAATTAAATATATGGTAAATATGCTTGAGTTGGAGTGTAATGAAATCTGGGGAGTCAAGAAAACTAGACTGCACAATGAGAAAAAGGACAGATGCCATGTAGGGAGGTAGTGTTCCTTCAGCATTTGGCAAATCTTTATTAGTCTTGTAATAAACTTTGGTTTGGCTTTGGTTTTCTTCAAACTTCTAAAAGCAAAATTTGCAGTATTTAATTTGCTTTCAGTGTTATCTAAAGAAAAAAATGAACAAGTTGGTTTCCAATTATTTTACCAAGGTGCTTGAAATATTGCATGTAAGTATTATGACACACCAGCTACTTCCTTTGGAATAGGATTACAATTCGACCCAGAGCGTTCTGGAGACACCTGGCGGTAGAATTTGTGACCCTGAGAATCTGTGTTTATATAAACATAACCCAGAGCATCTGGATGAAGTCCTGGGCAGACCTCTTGTTTCTTTGGAGTATATTCAGTGCGATACAAAGTTTCATCTTTAAAAGGAGCTGTGGTACCTACAGTGTGTGCAGGTTTGAAACTTTGAGGTGGATTGGCCTGATGTGGTATGTAATGGGATCTGAATGTAGTTAAATTAGAAAATCTTCCTGTGGGTTTTTGAATTTGCGGTTCTTTCTTAATAATCCCTCGCGGACAGACGCTCCAGGGTTGAAAGTCTTCTTTTGTGGTAGTCTTCCCTTGAAAAGGGCCAGTGGTTTTTCTTCCAGGAGCTGGTCTTATGGGGGCTCTAGGAGCAGCCTTGTGCGAAATGTAATCAAGACGGTTTGAGGAGTTGAGATCCATCTTGTCTGTGGGTGGAACGTACTCTCTTGGCTTGTGGAACTCGGGCGTGGTGACCAAATACGGCTGATAGCGATCCTGGAATTCAGTGGTTCCTTTAAAAGGATCAGACCCAAGTTTTCTGCTTTCAGGCTTGCAGCTTTTTGCTTGTTCCCCAGGTGTCCCTTTAAAATCTCTCTGGTGGGTTGTGAGATCTTCAAAGGGTTGGTCACTTGGCTTGTACTCTTCTTTTGGCCTTACGAACATGGGCTCTATCTCATGGACGACGTACGCGGTGCGATGGATGGTGTTACCATCAAAAGGCCCCTCTGGCAGCTTGGCGTCACAAGGTTTGCAGCTTTGGGGGGGATTGGGTTGCCTAGGAATGTAGTCATCTTGAAATGTAGAAGGATTTCCAAACTTCTCCGAAGGTGGCTCATACGGACGTTCCACCTTACAGGATTCCGTTCTTTGACTTTTCCATAACTTATAGTGATCTGTAAGGCAAAACCAAAATTCCACCGCACAGGTGTTATTACTTAAGACCATTCTTTTAAAATGAAGACAAATTCTTCTGGTATTAAATCTTGCAAGACAAAGAAAATGGATGTAAGTGAAAATGATAATTTTATCTGCATGTTTTTGATCTGACAAAACTGTCTTCTATTAGTGTGTGATAAAAACAGACCCCAAAAAATTGTACCTGATGCCCTATTTTGACTATTTTCTCAACAGAAACTAAACAGAAAATAGCCCTATACAAGTTTTACAGACAATATCTTCCATTTTACTTAAAAGATTTAGCACTTTTGTGCTGACCATTGTAATAGAATAATTTGTGCCAAGACAGATCATTACTAGGATGATGTATATGTAAGCTATACCATACACAAGCAGAAGCTTAAACTCCACTTTTGACCTACTCTGTGGAAAAATAAGTCACATGAACTAAAACTACCCAAAAGATCCATTGCATCTTAATTTCCATCCACTTTTGCTTGAGATAGCCTAACCAAGTGTATGTTAGAACGTCCTTGTAGCTAAGAAAACCTCAGAGAGGGTTTTTTAGTTTAGAAGCAAGAAGTCTCCCCTCAACAACTGGAGTGTGGAATGTTTCAAGGCATTATCACCTGCTTTCTAGTATGTTCTACTCCCTGTCCCAAACCAACAAATCCAGTTTCTAATATAGGTAATTCCAAATACTGCCTTCATCTTGGTAATTTCTCTTTCTGTAGGCGGCATACATTATTACCTCGGTAGGTTGGGATGGTATCCACTTTTGCTCCTGAAGTGTGTTTCCTCTCTCGAGGCCTTGCTAATGTCACCGGTCCTACTTTATGAGGATTATAATCTCTCTGGTAGACGGTTCCCAGGTCAATCTTCCCCGACTTTGGTCTATATTCTGCTTGTGGCCGAAAAGGTGTCTTCACATCATATGGTATATAATCAGATCTGAATAGGGGAAAAGAAAACACTGGTTTAAAAAAATCTTTTTTTTTTCCTTATGAAGTCATTTTTGTAATTTTTCCACCATATGGAAAAATAACAAAATGTTTACTCTAAAAAATCATCAGACACCGTAAGTTGGAGGGATAGCACAAAGGAGACAAAACCATAGTACATAAATCTAGGGTCTCTGATGCATGATAGAGCCTTTATTCAAAGGTAGATGGTGAAGTAAGTTTATTAACACTGCGAGTCTCATCCACAGTTTAACAATATTAAAGTATCTGAAAGGAGACTTACAAAGTTGCTATAATTTTGCAAAGAAATGATCAGAAAGCAGAAGCAGAGCAAAGCTCACATTACTACAAGTGGTAGCATTTACTGATTGCATACGGAGAATGGAATATAATCAGAAACAGCATTTCACTGTTTTTGTATGGGCACATTGCATTAAAAGGGTGTCTATTACACATGTGGGTGTTTAAATAGTCCTTACAAGCACATGACCAATCTGGCAGAATGGTATTTGGCCTTTATGTCTCTTTTTTATTGATAAACAAAGAAGTTTCACCAGATGCCCTTATAGCTTAAAAGAAAAACAACAATAATGGAAAAAGTAAATGTTGATGCCTCTGTCACATCACTAACAATGAATGGGTGATATCTTTTTCTAATTCTTTGAAAGATGCTCTTTAATTCTGTAAGCTTAACATCAGAGTCTTTGCACAGACAGGACAGATATACTGAACCTCTTTACAGTTTGCTTTCTTAAAACTAATAATTTTCTTAAAACTAATAATCTGAATTAAAAAAACCAATGAAAATACCCCTATTCACTTTCTTATTCATTTTCCCCCTGTCTTTGATGCTACATACGTATTACAGAAAGTCTGCAAGCTTTCCATAAGATCTAAATTTCCTAACAGGCTGAAAACAAAGACAAAAATTTTAGATTCTCTTTAGAGGTTAAAGGCTGCTGTAAAGAATGCAAACGCATGCTTTGCTATTTTCTATGACCTTTTTGTGGTAACTGTATTTCTATACTCAGCATTAATACTTTAAATAGGCAAAATGTGCAAAGGATGCAATGACTGCATTTTGAGAAGACCGCAATACAATATTTAGTCCCCGCTTAAAAAACAAAGAACAAAAAACGTTACAGAGTAATTATAAAACATTGTTTGAAAATATTTACTTGAATGTTGAGATGCCGTCCATTCTCCCCTGATCCTGTGGGAACTGTGGTTTTGGCTTACAGCTCTCGGGAGGGCAGATGTTGCCATAGCCAGGGTATTTCTCCAAATACTCAGTTTTGTGGCACGGCTGCAGTGAATCATCGTAAATCTTGGTGGGTTTATGGTAGCAGCGATGGCGTCTGGGTCAAACACATCAGAGCAGAGAATTTTGAATAGTTTCATTAAAGAGGAAAACCCGTACTCTGTCTACTGGGAGTGAAAAACAAGTGGGGAAGATTGAACAATGTCAGTAGTTTCTGTTTAAAATCTTTTCTGAGTGATAAAACCACAAAAGATTGTGCTGGTGGCACAGGTCCCAGAGCACATTATACTAATGCAGTAATAAAAGCAGTATCAGCTGGGAGTTAGTCCTTGGTGCGGAATACAAAGCACGGATAGAGTTGATCTCAGTTCTCCAAATGATGCTACCACCAAGCTGCACTTTCTTCTAATCTGTAATCTTTACTGGTATTACTCGTTTTATTTGTAAAAGTAACTAACTATGCTTCGTTTCTTGTCTCATATGGTCCCTTTTTTACTGTCTTACCTTATCACTTGTCTTTTGATTTCTGTACATCTCAGCTACTTTCACCACTGCTGATTAACACTTTTTGATTAAAATTTTAGTGGTGTGAAATCTCCTGTGAACTTCTAGTGCTCTGCAGGCAGGCCATTTATGACTTTTCAACCCTTTTTTTTTGTCCAAGGACTGGCTAAATTCTCTATCCAAAATGTGTGTTTACTTGGAAGTAATGACATCTCTTTTTCTAGATAGGTTTTATTTCAATTCTACCTGCTTCTCATTGATGCCTCTATCAATGACAACATTGTGCAAAAAGGTGTTGGGAGGTATAGAATGACAATTTATTATTTATAATTTGTTGTTTTGCATAAATGATCCATGAAATTAAAATTACATGTTGTTATTGTTTTGAAAATCTTGTCATATTCATTCTACTTTGCATAATGCACATCTCTGGCTGACCTCAAAGAAAAACAGAATGACAGGTCTTCCTCCTACTTACAGCTGACAAGTTGCAATGCAAAGGGAAAAACAATAAATAATTTTTCAAATAAACACGTATTGTAAAATTCTGTACATGAAAAGTAAAAATATCTAAAACCCAAGAAGGGTAAAAGTGTACAGCTCTTAGTGAGTACAAATAAATTCAAGTTTCAGGAAGCTAGATATCCAAGCAATATTTCAAAGATCCACAGAGAATTTTAGCTAGCACTGAATACCAAAAAAGAAAACAATAAATTAAAGCAAGGTGAAATAGAATACAGAAACAGACACAAAGGACTCCTGCTGGGAAAATGAAAAAAACACTGAAAGAAGTTCGTGGAGACTGGAGATCCTAAAGCTGGTGTTAGTTTGTGCTGCCTGAGTTTGCCAGGTCAGTAGTCCAAAAAATGAGAAATAAAGTAGCCCTGTCTAAGAATCCACATCCTTTCAAAGCTTCGTTTACTCCTTTTCAATCAAGTCAATTAACAATTGAGAGCCCTTTTCAAAACATAGCAGCGAAAGGAAAAAGGAAGAAGAGGGAAAGAACAAGAAAGGTAGGAAAACAAGGAGGTAAGTGTGTGCTATTTCTCACTACAGTGTTTGCCTGTCATTACGTTTGTCATGAAATTCAGTTTCACCTTAGTAATGTTTTTTTTCAGAAAGTACAAACAGCGTATGCTGTGTCACGTAGCATCTAAAAGTAACAGCTAAGCAGGAACAAAAGACATTGATGGTTTGAAAGCTGGTTGAAATATAGGTTATCAAATCATAATGTTCTTCACATATTTTTTGGCATACAATTCAAAGGAGTTGGAAACAAACATTATCCATCTGCAAAAGCTTCACTCTGACAATCTTCAGTTTGCCATAAGCTGGTCCAGAAGACCAACCACCAGACAAAACACCTTCTGTGTTCTGGGGTCACCATTCTTTAAGGACTTAAATGAATAGGAAAAATTTGAAATTTAAATTTGTAAGCAGCGTTGTGAGTATATCCCATGGATTGCTGAATGGACCTGCCACAAACTGAAATGGATACTAGAAAAATAACTACTGCAGGGCAAACCTGTAGTTCTCGATAGATGCAACACAGAAGTGAAAGTAATCTACTCTCATCTCTTCAAGGAAAGAGATGGTTGCAATTCTATCAGAATTCATTGTTGATCCAACAATGTCGTTCAAACCACTCATTTCTGGTGTATAAAATAATTCTGAACACGCTCTAGCTGTGCACAAAATTACTTGGAATCAGGTCAATTTGTTGAGGAAGTTCCTACATCCTGCTCTGTGTTGTGACTGTACTTTGAGTTGGCCTGAAGGATAATGTAAAATTACCTCGTGAGTTTGACTCAGAGAAGAGATTAGGGGTTTTTTGGTTAATTGATAAATCTGCTTTAGGATGTAGTAGAATTTAGAATGTTGTCCAATTGCTAAACCAAAATTTTTCATTTAGATAATAATTTTATTAAACTTATTATGTAAGGCATCATAATGCTAGGAATCATCAGAGAAGACAGATTACAGCTCTGATAAATGAAATATGTTGCTTAGAGTTTGGCCTGAACTCGAGACACTGATTATTTTTAACTTCTTCCTAGTATTTATCTTAATTTTAATCCCAGAGTTACTGATAATTCAAATAAATTTGGTGAGAATATCCCTTTTCCCATGACTGACTGGCACTTGCTTGGATGGATTATTATTCTTTCCCTTCGTTGTGGGAGACTATCTTGTGTTTTGCACAAGGTCTGAATAGAATCTGAGCTAAATAAAAGTGACAGTACATCAGCTCTCTTGTGCCAAATGCTCTTGTTCTGATTATTTTAGTAGAATGCTGGTGATTTTAACTTATTTAAGGCCTGGCATACGTACTTTTTTTTTATACAATGTCAGCAAGAGACTTGAAATTCTACCACGAAGCATTTTCCTCCCAGAGAACTAGACTAATAATGAGAAAAGCTTAATATTTATCATAAAAAGAACTTACTATCCCTCCACAAAGGGATAGCTGTTTTTTTAAAACAGCTCAAAGCTTTTTTTTTTTTTTTTAATTTATTTTTTGCCAGCGCATACACTATGGTCTGGAAGACAGAAATGATGGATGGACACTGTATTTTTGAGAGTCGTCTACTTTCCTATTGTTGACAGGAGATCTGGTAGTTTTCACTGGGTTTGTTGGTATTTACACATGGTCAGTCTGATGGCATAAGTAAATAAGTAACCCATACTTTAGAGAAATCTTCTTCCCTTTTAACTTACATTTATTCAGGAATATAGATTTTTACGATAATGACCAAAAAAGGGCAATAAATAGGGGAAGGCTGACAGATTGAGAGGAAGATAAAGCAGTAGTTTATTTTTGTGTCTCAGAACAACTTCTATGCTTTTGTAGGCTGTGATTATCTTTCATAGCAGACAAATACTATTGTTGAGTGCAGAAAGTTCATCTACCACACAGGCTTTATTCTTCTTTGGAAGCCAGATTTAACATCCTGTATTTGAGAAACCAGAATGAAGTTCTGTCTTACTGGCTTTGCTCCCCTGTAAGTTTTTTCAGTGTTTTTTTAATTGTTATTAGATAAGGGAGATTGTTTCCTTCTATTTTATTATTTAGAATTAAGCAGTAATTACACCTCCATAAAATTTTCTGCAAATAGCTAAATGGTAATGTCTACAAAACATTAGATATTTGTAGTTGCTTTGAAGTCTCCAATGCCTTCCAATGTCCAGGTAACACTGCCAAGTGACCAAGCAGCCTTCCCCTGAAAACAGAAACACTATACACTGAAGCAAACACAATGTGCTGCCTAAACCAATAATGGCTTAAGATTTTATTGACTGTAAAAACTTCAGCGAGATTTATTTTAAACCACAAGCTTTATGCATGTTTAATTCAATTATTCGTATTATTGAACTGGGTTTTTGGATTGAGAATTTTTGGTTGAGTTGAAGCTCGTTTTGTGCTGTCTCATTTTGTTATCTCATCATCTTTCTCTTTGCGCCCGAGCCAGGTTTGTTATCTCATCATGAAAACAATACGTTCCAACTCTTCATTAATCTAGGAGTTTTGAAATGAATTTATGGGGCAAAATTCACCACAGGCTTGGCCAAAAAGAACATGAGGAGCTTTACTCAGTGCCTGCCTCACATCTCTGTCTACAGATGAAAAAAAAAGTGGCTGATGAACAGATAGACAGAGTTCCCACACAGAAACAGAGGGTGCCTGCTCTGCAGACCTTCATATGAAACTTGTGGGTCATGGTGCACTTTGCAGGGGGGTTGGCCCTATACTTCCAAAAACCATTGAGCACACCTCTGTGATCTTATGATGACTATTCTTGTATGTTGTTGTTAGATTTTTTTTTTATTAACTGGATCGTTGAATCATAGGATGATTATTTTTGTGATTTTTTTTGAAGTAGAGAAGAAATGGAAGATATTAAGAGTTGTGACTTCAACCTGTGAATATATATGTAAGTTTTCAAAGGGTTAAGTCCCTTATTATTTTGGGAAACATGATTTGTTTGGTTTTTTTTTACCAATGGCATTGATAATATTGCTTATAGACCTCTAATAGTAATTTTCCATTAAAAATTGCCTACTGTACCCTCTTGTGCCAGCCTCCCCGGGGTCAAAGAGGCTATAGGACAATGATGAACTGTTTGTGTCTCTGTGGGATCATGGATTGTAAAGCAAAGTAGTGAGTGCTACTGGATGTGATGGCAGAAGGGCAGATACATTAAATCTCTTTTAAAGGCTGCAGTGCTTGCACAGGTTTCTGACAAGATTGCCAGAACTCTTCCGAAGGTTCCTTTGGTGCAGTCCTTCAATGGGAGCCGGCTCTGCTTTCTGGAAAAGCTTGATTCTGATTTAGTCTGGGTGGCTTTCAAAGACTGTCTCCATTCTGTTCTATTTTAGTATGTTTAAGACCTTCTTTTACCCTCACCCGATTTAAACGTAAATACACTACTTCACATTTACTGAGAATGTGATCGTGCTTGGGTCCTACTCCCCAGTGGCCCAGGGTGCTGCTTACATTATCAATCAGCTTGGAAAAGGCCTCTGAGATTATCGAGTCCAACCTGTGACCAAACACCACCGTGACAACCAGGCAGACCATGGCACTGAGTGTCACGTCCTATCTCTCCTTAAAACACCCCAAGGGACAGTGACTGCACCACCTCCCTGGGCAGCCCGTTCCAATGCCCAATCACCCTTTCTGTGAAGAAATTCTTCCTAATGTCCAACCTAAAGCTCTTCTGGTGCAACTTGAGGCTGTGTCCTCTCGTCTTGTCACTGGTTATCTGGGAGAAGAGGCTGAGCGCCCCTGGCTATGATCTCCTGCAGCGAGTGATAAGGTCAGCCCGAGCCTCCTTTTCTCCAGGCTGAACACCCGCAGTTCCCTCAGCCAGTCCTTGTAACACTTGTGCTCCAGACCCTTCCCCAGCTCTGTTGCCCTTCTCTGGACACGCTCCAGCCCCTCAGTGTCTGTCCTGAACTGAGAAGCTCAGAACTGGACACAGCGCTCGAGTTGTGGCCGCACCCGTGCCCAGCCCTGGGGAGGAATCACTGTCCTGGCCCTGCCGGCCACACTGTTCCTGACACAGGCCTGGTGCCATTGGCCTTCTTGGCACACGCTGGCTCATGTCCAGCTGCTGCTGACCGGCACCCCGGGTCCTTTCCCCACGGGCACTTCCCAGCCCCTCTGCCCCAGCCTGTTACGCTCGGTGTGGTTGTTGTGACCCAAGGGCGGCACCCGGCCCTTGGCCTTGTTGAACCTTATACCACNTGTTGAACCTGATACCACTGGCATCATTTCATGGATCCAGCCTGCTCAGATCCCTCTGCAGAGCCTTCCTACCCTGCCGCAGCGGTACTGGCCACCAGCTCGGTGTCGCGGGCGAGTGTGCCGAGGGAAGGCGGCGCTCGCTCGGTGCCTCCCTCACTCACCCGCAGGAGCAGATCTCGCAGATGCAGCGCGGCGGCCCCATGCCCGGCCCGCTCGGCCGCCCCGGCCGGTAACCAGGGACGCTGCCGCACGCGGCAACAGCGGCGCCCGGGCGGCCCCGGCCCGGCTTCCGTCCGNGCCGTGCCCGCTCGGAGCGGCGGGAGGGGAAGGCGAGCCGGGGCCGGGAACCAACCGTGAGGTTTGCGCCGCTCCGGGCGGGTCCGTATTCGCTCGCAGCTCGAACTGCGCCCACCCGGGCTCCTGAGCCGCGTTCCGAAGTGCGGGCGCGGCCCGTGGTTTCTGCTGTCGGGTGTCCCGGTGGCGGCGGAGGGCTGGTGACGCGCTCCACGTGCCGCGGGAGGTTTCCCGGAGGAGCAGCTCCGGTCGCAGTTTGCGTCATTAAAAACCAAAGCGTTTTCTCACGTTGACTCCTCACTGAAGTACTTTGCTCCGTTGGCAGAATTAGCCAGCCATGGTGCTCACTAGCGTGGAAAAGATGGTTGGCCTGCAGAAGAAGGCGTCCGGCATCAGGAATATCTGTATATTGGCCCACGTGGATCACGGTAGGGCAGGTGTTTGGATGCGTGTGTTTGAATGATGGTGAGGTACTTTGGTCACTGTTCTAAAGCTGTAGGTCTTTTGTGGATTTAGCTTTAAACTGTCGTGCACTTGATTCAGAAATGTAAATCTGCTTTATGCAGCTTTTTCTTGGCCTGATGCAGCTTGTCTTTTACCTAGAAGAGCATCACACTATAATAATTTGAAATAGTTGGAATTGAATGTCTTCTGTTTCTGTGGTGGTGAATGTTGACATGAATTTAATATATTTGAGAGGCAGAATATTTTTCTATGTTTGCTTCATAGAACTAATATGTTATGTAGGTGGAAATAATAGGCACTTTTTTTCGAACACATATTTTACTTGTTACATTGAGGTTTTGATATGCTGTTTGTTATTTCAACTGCTTTTCTGGTCATGACAGGTAAGCTTGCATCCACTCTTCAAAAATAAATTTGTGTGCACCTAACAGGTGAAGCTGAATAATTGGAATTGGTTTTTTTTAAAGTTAATTTGTACTTTTGTGGTGTTTTATAGCCTTTATTAATGTTGATATCTTAGAATACTGTATGTTGCATCTTTTGCCATCGTTTGTATTCATTTACTCTAAGTAATTTGTTTTTCTCTTTAGGCAAAACTACTCTAGCTGATTGCCTTATATCTAGCAATGGAATAATCTCCAGCCGCTTGGCAGGAAAGGTAGAGTTACACTGTCACTTTCAACAGAATTCTGGTGTGTACGTGCTGGGATTGTAAATTCTCGATCGTTAAGGAAATTCCTTTTATATAGTCTTGCTAAACCTGGTTTTCTCACCATCATACTCTGACAGTTGATAAGTAAATCGTGAAGGTATTTCTGCAGGCTTACCATCTCTTCTTTTGTTTCTGTACTCAGCTGAGGTATCTCGACAGTAGGGAAGATGAACAGATCCGAGGAATAACGATGAAATCGAGTGCAATTTCGCTGCACTTTGTGAAAGGTAAGTTGCTGATGCTGGCACGTATACATTAAAATATATATTCCTGTTAATTTTGCCTGTCTCTTCGTTGTTGCTGTTGTGATCTTTTTGTGCAACCTTGGCTTTTATGTTTCTCAGTGTTAGGCCATGATTCTGCAGAGACTTAGGCAAGTAACAGTCAGCCAAGATAACTGAGTTCCATCTCAGGGTCAGGAGAAACATCTTCAATCCTATCTCTGAGTGGAGGCCATGAGAGTAGTTGCCTCATCTTTTTATTTTAGATATAAATGTGTGTATTTTGATCTTAAGTCTTGAATTAATGTCACTTAGAGGCAAGACCTTCTTTCAAAAAACCCCACATTTTAGGACAGTCTTACTACATTGTTGAAATGCCTGTTACTGTGCTGTAAGGGTTTTTATAGTGTAGTTAGTGTCAGGACCTTAAAAAATAGTAGCTGAAGCAGTATAACTGAGTGGCTGGAAGAAATATTTTTGAAAACTGTTCTGAAATATTAATTTATTGTTTGATCCTAGGTGATCAGGAGTATCTGATTAATTTAATAGACTCCCCAGGGCACGTGGATTTTTCTTCAGAAGTATCTACTGCTGTCCGACTCTGTGATGGTTGCATCATAGTGGTGGATGCTGTTGAAGGAGTCTGTCCACAGGTGAAATAAAGTGTATTAAGTAGAGAAAGAGGGGAGCGAGCAAAGTCTGAAGTGGGTTACATAGAAATAAAAGAGCTGTTTAAGAAGTTTTACAAAACTTTTGATAAATGGCAGTGCAGTCGAGGTATGAGAGTGAGTGGGGAAAATCATAGTTGTGCTGAAAAACTGAACAGTGCTGGTGAGTGGGTGTAGAGATGCAGGGTTGAAACAGTGAGTATGCCATTTTAATGGAATGCCAGGTAATGGAATATTTTGATAGAGAAAAGTCTTAAGGGAAATAATTTCATATATTTACGTGGGCTTTCAGGGTTTGGAAAAGAAAATAGAAAATAACAGTGAGGTTGCTTTTTTTCATGGCTTACTTTTCTAAATAGCTTGTTTTTTGTTATTATGGGTGTTTTTGCCATGAAATCCCACCATTCTGCAGAATTCTTCAGTCGCTAACACTGTATAATGTGGGAGTCAAACTTCTGGTTTGAGTGTCAACCTGTCCTTTACTCTGTGTTTTAATATTGAATTTTAGAATTCTGTTTTAATTTTTTTAAGTGTTCTATCTCTTTGGTGTTAACAGGCTTTCTGTAATGGGTTTTTTAAAAACTCTTTCCTTCCCAGACTCAAGCAGTCCTGCGGCAGGCGTGGCTGGAAAATATCCGTCCAGTCCTGGTGGTTAACAAAATCGACCGCTTGATTGTGGAGCTGAAGCTCACCCCTCAGGAAGCATACCTGCACCTTAAGAATATCTTAGAACAGGTATTCATGCTGCAGAGTCGTTTCACAGAGAAGATTTTGTGGCACTATGTAACATCCAGTCTGATTTTAACATTGAGGTGCATCTTATTTGTGTTTGGTGTTGAGGTTCATTCAGAATGCCCGTGGTGGAGAAAAGGGTAGTAAATGGCTTATGACAGGTCAGCAGGAAAGGTCTTCATTTTTAGAAAGAATATGCTGAATGTTTTGTTCTTCTGTTAAATTGCGTAAAGTTACTGGAGGCAGACAAATGTTGGACTGTTCCTGATATTGGTGGATTTGTGTAGGAATAAAGTTGATTCATCTTTTAAATTGCAGTTTAAGTTGCCCTCAAACTTTTTTTCCCCCCGGAGCTCACTTGGGAGCACTTATCTGCCTGTTTCCCTTTGCCCTCTGTTATTTGTTTTGTTGGCAAGAACGAGTTCCTATTTCACCATTCCTTGTGAGAGACAAAGTGTGTTACATGTGATACTCTGTCTGACTCAGTCCTGGTGTGGCTGACTTTGACTTGGAAACTACATGGTGTTTATGTCAAAATGTCAGTCTCATAAACTCCTGTGCTCTTCGAATGTGTAGAATTAGGTGTGTTTTAAATTGCCAAATGAATCACAGGCATGCTGTCTTGTTAACAAAACTTCTCTTTACGTTTTCGAGGGTGGGGAATTTGCATTTTAGTTGCAAGGGTTGTTAAAGAGTGAATGAATCTGAGGGTGTTTTTACATATCCTTCTCTAGATCAATGCAGTCACTGGAACACTTTTTACCTCCAAAGTGTTTGAAGAAAGAGCTGAAAAAGAAACAGAAAGTGAAAGTGTTTCAGACACAGCACCAGGAGATCAAATTTATGACTGGAGTACTGGATTGGAAGATACTGATGATTCACACCTCTATTTTTCTCCAGAACATGGGAATGTGGTGTTTGCCAGTGCAATCGATGGCTGGGGTTTTGGGTAGGTTTGGGATTTAATTACTGAATTTTTTTTTTAATTGGTTACTGCTGTTAATCTTAAAGTATTTCACTTGCTTCATGTTTCTAAAGATGTTTCTTAGATTTTGCTGTGATATGCAGCTGTGTATAAATTACCTGAGTGACAGGGATCCCTGTTTTACTTACACAGGAGCTTCTGAGCCCACAGTAGGGTCCAGCCTAGCCTGGTAAACAGTATTTTATTACTTGCTGTCATTGGATAGACTGTAGCAGTCAAGGCCAAAGCTGCAGCGGGGCAGGAGCTGGTTCCGGGTACACTTTATTTTGGAGGGCAGCAGGCGTGTGAGCAGTGCCCGTGTTCTGGTGGTTGGCCACGAGGTGGAGGCGTTGTCTTCATCCTGAAGTTGTAATTAGAAGGATACGCTCGGTGGTGACACAGGGAATGTCTCGAGTACTGCAGAGCCCTTAAAGAAAATCATCTCCAGGATTTTTAAATCAAAGTCAGACTCTTAAATAAGGTGCCACGCGTAGTTTGTTGTCTAACACAAACAGCTCTTGTCACTTCAGAGGAAAGGGAAAACAAAATGGGCTGTTTTAGTTTAATTATCTTTCAAGACTGTTTTGTTTCTTCTGCTGAACTGTCAGGCACTGGCTCTGATAAATCAAATAATGAAGGGGGAAGAAGGAACGTTTTTCATAATTACTTTCAAGAGGCTCTTCTGGACTGCCAGCTACAGTACTGTGCGGTGAAATACGGATCAGTGGAGCATTTTCTTAATCATGGAAAGTCCTGACTGCTGTTTCATGGTTGTGGGTTCTTTTCCTGAAGGTATTAGCAGAAAAAATTAACTTATTAGGCAGTGCCAGCCTCATCCAGTGTGGTAAGTACATATGGTTGTCTCATAATCCTCAAGTGTTGAAAAATGCCATTAATAGATATGCAGGAGCTGCTGGCACAAGAATCTTGAAAGTTCACCCTGAATTGAGAGTTTAGGTAGACTCTGGAAAATAAATCTCTTTGGGCTTAGTTGAGAACTCACAGCTTGTGTGTTGCTGACATGGGCAGGTCCTTTATTTAGCTGTGTAAAAACGTAAGAATTCTGAATTTCAAAGAAAAGATTATCAAATACCACTGTTCTGTAAATAGGACTGTTGAGGTTGTAACTGTGTATTTTTTTTCTGCATGCACAGGGAGCAAATATGTGAAATTTTTTTTTATTACTGCTCATTGAACATTTTCAGCAAGGAAGCGATAAAATGTTCAGGACTCCGTCTCTGGGCCTAAGCAGGCTGCTTTTGTTAACTCATGGGGAGTGCTGAACAACACAATTGGCTTTACAACACAGTTTTATATAATTTTCTTGGCTTTACTCATTATTAAAGTAATGATTCAAACAACAAGAAGTTTCATAAGTGGTTAATTAAAAATAATTACCACCATCTGGTGGCTCAAGTGTGGCTCGAAAGAATGCATGGTTTTTAACATCTACTGTTCTGGTCCCAGACCATAGTTAAATGTGGTGTGGGAAGTCTTTCAAAGAATAAATTTCAGAGTCATCACTTAAGTATTTATAAGGTTTGTATTATGCTTTTGAGTTTTTGGAGAGTGAGTAGTACACAAATGTTTATTTCAAGTAAAGCCTTGAAGCTGACTTGAAACAAAACAAAGCCATTCAAATGCTGTTGATGTTTTTGACCTGTTATAACTAAATATGTTTGCAGGTGTAAATGTTAAGCAATGTGAACTAAAGTGAAGACAATTGGAAAAGTGGGAGTAAAACAAGGATTTGAGATTTTTGTGTGATTTTCACATAAGCTGTTGCTGTAGAAAACATTACACTTTTGTTAAGATATGTTTTCTTTGCTTTCAGAATTGAACATTTTGCCAAACTGTACAGCCAAAAAATTGGAATCAAGCCTGCAGTACTTCTGAAGACTTTATGGGGAGATTATTATCTAAATACAAAAGCAAAGAAGATAATGAAAGGTGATCAGGTATGGAGGTATTTTTCAAAAATATAACCTGATTTTTATTTTGGACTTATTTTTTTTTTTCTAATTCTATTCTTCGTATTGTATTCTAAAGCTTGACCTCAGATCCTGTTGACTCAGTGTTACTGGAGGTATAAAGTCACCAGGATAGCCTTGCAACACCCCTTGGAGTACAGAACATTCCAAAATTGACCACTTAAATGCTGCATGGAGGAAATCTCATCTAACAGTGCTCCCTAAGTAAGGGACATTGCAGCTTCAAGGTTTCAGCATAGGCCGAAACACACAAGATGAAAGGAGGATTAACAGTGTAGAAACAAGAGTAGTTAGTGGGTCTCTGTCCCTCCAGCATTAAGCATTTCCACCAGGAAAAGTTAAGGGAGGAGAAAGCAGTTTCCCTGTTTTCATGTAATCTGATTTTTTTGCTGTTTACATAGGTGATGATTAATGGTTATAAAAAGGGTGATAAGGAGGCTCAGGGTAGTCATGTGCCGTATTTATCAGGTTCTTTTTCTGAAATTGAAACCCTTGTCCTCCACTTTTAAATTTCGTGTTTCTTTTGTTCCCTATACCATTCTTATAAGACAGAGTTCTTAATTTTGAGTAAAGGTTACATGCTCCTTATGAAAGATGCAGTCTTAAGCCTATTGAAAAAGTGAGGAATTGCTGGTAATGAGTTGTTTTTATCTTCTACCAGTCAAAAGGAAAGAAACCTTTGTTTGTGCAGCTGGTGCTGGACAACATTTGGAGTCTGTATGAGGCTGTTATGAAAAGGTGAGAACATCTAAAGTTTTCATGGCATCTCTTTCTACATGTTTTGGTGATTTTTCTAAATACTCAAGAATTATAGATACTAGTTATATATTGCTACTGTGTTTTTTTTATCTGTGATTTATTTTTTCTTACAGAGACAAAGACAAGATAGAAAAGATAGTCACCTCTTTGGGACTGAGGATTGGTGCCCGGGAGTCACGGCATGCAGACCCAAAAGTTCATCTAAATGCTATTTGTAGCCAGTGGCTACCAATATCTGATGCAGTGCTCTGTATCCTTGAAAAAGGCACTATTTTTGTTTCTGTTGGCAGTTCTCAGGCTTCAAAGTGTGCTCACATATTTCACTGTGTGATTTGGTATAATTTTTTTTTTAATGTCTAGGCCTAGGCTAGCTGGACCTATTTTATTGCTTGTAACATTACAAGTTACATATCTACCATCATTTTTACATTTCTGCAACTTTGTGCTTTTGCACGTCTTATTTTTAGGAAAGTAGGTTATGAAACTGGAGGTAATTTGACAATACACCTTCATCATGTGGTTTATATCTGAATTTTAGTGGTGTTCCTGAAGTAGAAACCAATCTCCTGTTTATGATAGTATCGTAGGTCTTCTATCCATGAAGTTCTGTAGATGTCTGCTGTTACATTCTGGGCATAAAGTTTCTTAATCCAAAATCAGCCTTGGCTGTTTTTCTGCTGTACCTGTCCTTTATCATATGATAGATATTATACAATGGTAGGCGTGCACAAATTATTGATGCGTAAATACTAATTACTTCTGTAGATCTTGCCCCAGTTGTGCTGTTTGTAGTTTCCCAGCTGCACTTAGAGTGGGCCACCCCTCCTTAACTCTCCCCCTGATAAATGGCAAAAAACTGTTGCTGACCTGAGAGGGACCCGAATGCACTGTGACAACAGAGCTGGATTTTGGATCTGCTGCTGCTGGCAGTTAGTGCGTGGGGCTCAATTAAAGAAGCATTGAAAGCATTTGTCTTCCTGTTGTTTGCATTCAGTAAGGAGTGTAAATATGTAGCCTTAGCAATGTGTTTAGCCATGGTGTGTAATAAAATTCCCAGTCCTCTGGACATCACGGCAGAGAGGGTGGAAAAGCTGATGTGTGTTGGAGCGAGAACGTTTGATTCCTTGCCACCAGAGACTCGGGAACTGAAAAGTGGTGAGTGGGTGTTCTCTCATTAACACGAAGGTTGTTTCTGTCCTGGTGGTTCTGTTTGGATTGTAAGATATGTAGTAATCTGTATGTAAATTTATAAATATTTCACTTCCTGTAACTTTGTTGATGTTTGTTGTTGACATGTCATAGTTTTATGGCCGTGCATTTTTCTTCAGTCCTGTATATTCCTGGGTTTTAGACAGCTTAAGCTGCAGGTGACGTAAAGTCCAGGACTCTGAAAAGGGGGATTTTACAAGGATGCAAAGTTAATACTCATTTTTATTTCTAAACAGTAGAAGTTGTTATGTAATTGAGAATTGAATATTTTGCTAACTTGTATATTAAAATCATTAATTTTTAGCCAGTAGTGGTTTGAATTT
Organism: Rhagologus leucostigma; assembly: GCA_013397725.1. NCBI lineage: Eukaryota > Metazoa > Chordata > Aves > Passeriformes > Rhagologus > Rhagologus leucostigma. The sequence goes on from VZTD01002215.1 coordinate 998,163, forward strand.
GGATTTAATTTTTGCAAGTGTACTGATTAGCTTTTAGTAATTAATTATTAATTGTAGCGCAATGTTTTGAGGAGAACTTCAAGAAATCACGAAGATGAGATATCAAATGTCAATTAAAAATGAGATGTGGACGTCAAATTGACAGGCTATTAGGAATGGTTTCCCAACGGTAACAAAACTGGCTTTTCATCCTTTATTGAACATTTAAAACCATGGTACTCTCCAGACAGTATTCAACACTGTCAGGAGTGTAGTTGGAAGAAATTTGCCTCTTTAAACTTGGAAGGTCTTACTGCTCTTCGTTATGAGCAAGAAGTGGACTTCCACATTTAGTATCTTGCTAATTTTTGGTAGTAGTCTTGTGCTTCTGTTTGCCTTTGCTCTGTGATCTTTTCATATTTCAGATAAAAGGGAGAGGTGTAGAAGATGATTCAGTTTCTGTGTTAGAAGTTTTGAATGGTGTTGTGTAGTTTGAATTTTATGTGTTTCAAGTTGGATGAAAAAAACAGTTTATGGGAATTTCCTAAGTATTGAATGAATCTTTCATCTTTTGTGGAATATCTGTTCTTTCGGTGAAGCTGTTAGGACTTTGTGAGCATCTGGACATTTGCAGGACTTCCTCTTTTAGTCTGAAAGGAAGGAGAATACTTTGAGCTACTAAATAGATAGTGTTCAGTCTTAATCCTCTGCTGCTCCCTGGTTTCCATTGTGATCTAAATCAGCCTGTAAACTCAGCTTGTTTAATTGGAGTATATGTAGATTTTTTACCAAGAGTTCTATTTTTGCAGTTTTGCTCATTTTATTGTGAAACACACTTGAAGATACGGGCAGTGTTACCAAATGATTAGGCTAGAGAAATTTTCTACTTTTTCCTGTTGATTTGTCCCTAGCATATTTTCCATTGAAACAGGAAATAAACAGTAATGCCTACAAAATTAATGTAAAGTCATAGCTTTGTCCATCCTTTTGGGGAAAGAAAAGTGAAAATAACTTCATTTTATGTTTTTTTCAGCTTTTCTGAAATGCAGTAGTGAAGGAACAGCCCCAGTTATTGTCTTTGTTTCCAAAATGTTTCCTGTTGATGCAAAGGCATTGCCACAGAATAAACCAAGGTAAGAAAATGTAACATTTTACTTTCTGATCTATGTTAATAACTTCTGGTGAGAAAAATTACGTTGAAGGCATGGATAAGTTGGTTTAAACCTGAGAAAATAATGAATGAATTCTTGAAATGCAGTAAAGTCTTTTCTGCAAGTAAAGACTTTCTGAATGAGTTCAGGAGGTAATTGTTTAATCATAGTAGTTTTAGAAGATACAGCAAATCTGTTGGAGAATAGTGCTGTTGTCCTGATATCATCCTAATGCATGCAGTGTAAGCAGTTGCAGGATGTCTGGTGGAAATGATGGACTTGTAACACTTCCTTGGTTTCTCAGTGAGGTTGCGTTGGCGTGATCGTAGCAGCTTGTGTTGGTACCAAGGAACACTCCCATCAACCTGGGAGCTCAGTGATCATCCTGTCCATTGCAACAGCAAAATAAAATGGGTATATTAAAGCACTCCAAATCTTGACTGACTTTTTGCAGTGATCCAAAGGGCATTAAAGCAGTTCCAAAGATTTTTCTCTGGGAGGTTTGGAAGATTTTTTGTTACAGCCTTTTGTTGTTTAATAGCCATCTTATTTTCTTTGAGGAGTAGCTTCTTCTAGATCTCATGTTCCTGGCACACTTTGTGGGCTACTTTAACCTGAAGCCACCTGCTGAAATGTGCTTTTCTGATGAGTTTACAATAATGAGGTTCATCTTAACCTTTCATCCCTCCAAGCCTCTGGAGCATTTTCAGTACGCAACTTCTGTGTTAAGTGGTCATTTTTGTTTTTGGGGGGGGATTGTCACTGTACAGCAAAGTAATAGAGAAAATAGTAATTTTCCTGCTAAATTAGACTGTGTTTAATCTTTGTACAAAAATTGGTTCTCTAACTGTAATAATATTTGAAAGCTTTACTACTACCTTATGTTTTTCTCACACTTGCTAGATTTGTTTCAATTCTTTTCTTACCAAGGTTACCTGCTACAAATCTTCCACCGAAAATCTTCAGTGCACTCTTTGACTTCTGGGAAAAGATGCACTGTGTGCATGGGCTGAGCAGACACTAGATGGTGCAGTTTTGCTTTGAGTGCTGTCCTGAATTGTCTCTGAATCACGAGCTCTGGCTCAGGTGTGGCACAGCAGCGCCATTCCTGCTTTGTCTCCTTTCCTGGGGATGGGCTCCAGTTATCAGAGACAACTACACCGAGGCCATCACTTTTTGGCTGTTCTATCACTGATAATGACCTGGTTTTTTGTTTGTTGGGAGAATCAAGAGTCTTTGAGGTGATGAGGATGTGACATCGGGCAAAGGTGACTTTTACATATGCCACACACACATTCCTTTCTCCCTGTTTATTCAGTACATTGAAAATTTTAGTGGCTTGCTCTGTAGTTTGTGTGAAAAGTATTTCTTACTGGCCTTCAAATTAAATTATTCAATTAGTTACTGATTAGCTAATATTAAAATCACATGTGTGTTTTTCTTTGAGGTAATCAGTCATTATTAGTACTGTGTGATTTTGCTGATTAGGTAATATTAAAGATTTTGTTTTGAGGTGACAGTTGGCTTCCATTATTTGAAAAACAGCAACAGAGCTAAATGTGTATTTCTCAATACTTGCTTTGTTAAGATTCTACAGGTAAGCAGTTCTTGAAGAAATTGGAAAAGGAGGTTAGTTCTAATGAAGGAAAGCAATCTCCATGAAACAAAATCCAAGTGTTTTAAAAACACAGCATTGTGCACCTGTGGTTCTTGAGCATATTTTTAATTGTGTTGGTCATTGTGTGCCATTTACAGTTACACAGTGAAGATTGTGCTTAACAGAATTGAGTGACGGTTGAGTGGAGCACGTGAGATCAATATTTAAACTGGCATTCCATGAGGGTGCTCCATAAGAATGTCTGAACATGAGGAGGAACAAAGAATATCTGCACTCTGTCTCTTGCCAGTTGTTTCATGATTTCCGATTAAAGAACATTAATACATGTTGTATGTTTCAATTGCACGTTAATTTTGAGGAGCCATAACTGCGCTCTTGTGTATCTTTATGTTTGGCTGCTGGACTGACCTAAGATTACTTGCATCCATTGGGAGTGGGAAAGGACTGGTTTTAAGCGTGTTAAGGCATGTAAAAAAAATCTGAGAGTTTTCTCCAGATTTTTTTTTGCAAGACTTGTCTTCTGCTTCCAGAGGGGAAAAAATGTAGATCCATGCTAGTGTCTCTTTTTTCCTTTTGTGAGGTAGTATTGGGTAAGGTTACCTTTCTGTGACTTTGTTAGAATATTCAAATTGACTTTGTAATTTTTTTATAGTTTGCCTTATTTCTGCCATCTGCTTGTAAGACTTATTAAGCATAAGTTGGGAAAAGCAAAAAGCTCTTCTAAGTCCAGGGTGTACAGTAAATGATAACAAAGGATGGATTTTTAATTAAAACAACTTCCTTTGAGACTGCTGTTGGCAACTAATATCTCCTTGAAGGTCACTTTAAAATTAATAGATTCTATACTAAAACTGGTATGATTTTGCCTTTACTGTTTAAATAGCAGAAGACATTGGAAAATGGTTCGTTGTCAAGTTAAAGCAGGTTGTCATCTTACATTTATCTTTCCTTGGAAAGATTTGAAAATTGACTTTTTGTATGGTACCAGTACGTCATTAGTTCTTACCAGGTTTTGTAAAGAAACTAGAATTGTGCAAATGTTCTGTCTTCCAGTTGCTTCTGTCTGAGCTTCTGAAACTATTTGCTAATTCCCACCAAGTCAGGCAAAAATGTAAATTGTTCATTGGGTAGAGAAGGCAAATGGATTAGGGCCCTTCCTCCACTTGCTTTATGTAATGGTTATTTGATGGTGCCTGTGGTTATTTATTCTAAAGTATTGCTGTGTGCAATATGAGGTGTTCATTCAGCATATGCTGTTCCTTTCTGTCATTTCTGCTGGTGTGTGCCATTGAACCCTAGTCTAAGACAGAATGCTCGAGTGCAAGTGTATAAATAAAAGCCAAACTTGGCATTTAGGTACAGGGTATATAAATGTACTAGTTTGCTTCTTCTGAGGTTCAGAATTCTGTCTTTTATGTAACCCAGTGTGAAAGAGAAATGTTTAGTAGTTAGTTGCAATTGCTTCCAACTAACTGCTAGGGATATTTAATCTAAAATGTTAAGAACATATAAACTGAATATCATATGTTTGTTATGATGAAATCATCTAGTAACTTAGGAAAGCTTTTGTGTAAATCTCACAGTGATGTAATGCCACGTGAGCATAGGAAGCAAACCTTTTATGTTACCTCAAGTCCGTCTTATAATCCTGAATAATGTAAATAAATGAAGTGCACTGAAGAAATTCCATTTCTGCTTTCCAGTGGTAATAAAGAAAAGTCTATTGAACAGATAAGCTAGTGCACTAAAATTATATTCCATTACTGCCCTGGGGGATATAAAACGTATAATACCTCTACTGTTTTCCTCCAGATAATGTGAAAGGTTCTTCTTTCTCCTCAGTCAGCTTGAAATCAGGAATAGTTTTTTTCCTAGGTGTCACCCTGAAATAGACACTTCCCCATACAATTTTGCATGAAATTACGATGATAGTTGTTTCTTTGTTTTGTGCTACAGCTTGTTAGCATGTCTTAAACAGATTGTAGTGTGCTTCATTTGTTTTTTTTCTAATGCTGTATAAAAAGTGTATTTGGAAAAAAATCCTGTGATTTTTGCCAGATCTTCAGCTGAAATGACATTGATCAAAATGAGAACCTGTATAAAGCTCCAGGCTCTGTAAGAAATTATTATCTTCTTGCAAGTAAATTAATTTATATGTTTAAGGCAATACAACTTGCAGCCACTGCAGTGTGATCTGAACCCATCATCTTTTGTTTTCTTTAGTAGTTTGTTCTAAATTGAAGCTGGTGCAGTATAAATGAATAGGGCATGTATCATCTGAATAGGCTGTCAGATTTACAGGTTAGCATCTGAATTTGGCATCCACTTGCATAATTAATAGGCTAATAAATGCTTTTCAAGAATTAAAACCCCTATTATGGTTCTCATGAAAAAGATTTCAGTAACAGTATACATTTGAATCTGGCTAAGACCTTGGCAACTGATCCAAGAAAGAAATACATAGTAAGGGTTGAAATTTGAATCACTGGACGTACGTTTACGTTTGTGTAATGGTGAGCTTAAGTGAGTAAAGCTTGTAACATTGTGGAAGAGTTTTGCTTCAAGTTTCTTTTTTTTCTTTTTTGCACATTTATCATGTGAGATAAATCAGAGGTCGCTCTATCAGTCTGGAGTGTTTTTCCAGGCAGAGTGGGACAGCTTGGGATTGATACCTTATGTCATTAAATGTTTCAGGATGAATAACTGCTATATAGTGTAATACAAACAGTTGTTGAGTATTCCCTGTTGAAAGAGTCCTGTAAGACTGTTGTATGAAATTTTATGTAAGTTCTGGTTTGGATAATTTTCAGTTGTTCCTTTTGTGTTTACACATTTATTTCTACTGTGCATTGCGTAGCAGTCTCATTGCAGTAGAACTGGTAGTAAATGACCTTAGCAGATGTACATTAGCTTGTGAATGGAAATTGTTCCAGAGACGTCAAGTAGTTTAATCCAGAAATTAATGAGCTTCTAAAGGATTAGGAAGACCATTGGACATACACCGTGCTGAAATGTAGCAAACAAACTGCACTTGACCGAGCTGTCCTTAGAGATGTTGACAGAACTCTTTGAGTGCCAGGTGAGCAGAGCAGCAGCCAATGATTTCACTAGAACTTCATTCTGAAGAGCAGAGTCATGAATAGGATTCTCTATAAATTACATGGATTTAAAGATGTTGTCAGAAATTACCCCCTCCACACCTTGTAAAGTCAAACGTGTCCATGTGCTCATGCAGTTTATACTGGTAAAAGCTGTATGGAGAGAAAGCATTCTCAGAACTCGAAAACCATTGTTCATGGCATGAGAGCTGCACCACAGACGCTTGCTGGCAGTAGTATTAGTCTTTTGGAAATCAGTTGATGTTTTGACTGTGGTGTTTCCTTTTTAAAATGGTCTGGAGGTTAAAAACATAAACATAACACTTCAATAATCAAAGGCAAATTTGTCTTTGGGGGTTTTGTTCTGATTATTCACTCTGAATTTTTGAACTGCTTTGGATTGAAGTCTGTCTTTGATAATGTGAAAGAGTAGAAAAGCTATCATGTTCAGAGGATTGATTGCATGAGGAACTTCAGGTGTCATTCATTTGGAACTAAATGTGTTATCCTGGGGGAATGCAGGAATCACAGAAGTAGTCAGCAGCAGCTTGCTTACGTTACCTGAAATCTAAAGCCTTTAACCAGCAATCTATTAAATGTCAATAGTATGTATATTATACTCTTTCCCACATTGTTATTTCCGTAGCGTTTGTTTACCACATGGTTGAGTTTAAGATGAGTTGGTAATGATGTGGTCACCCTTCCATGCCAGCTCCATTACTTGTGCCGGGTTCCCGTGTCTGGATGCTGTAGCACTTCTCTGCAGGCAGGGAATCTCTCTTTCTGCTACAGGATTTTTATTTGCTGGTTTTTATGTTGACTGCATGTTGCCTTTTTTTTTTTTCTGCAAATATTATGGGGCAGTTGATCCTTTCTAATGGAGCGAAAAAGGGGAAGGGGGGAAGAAGAAGAAACAACCTTTCTTTTGGTGTGGGCAGCTTTTGTTCAAAATTGATTTTGCTTCTGATTGGTTTTGCCGACTGGAGAAATTGAATAAATCAGGGTATAATTTGAAACTGGTTTTGTTTCAGATCCAGTGCCTTATGTGCATTAATCTTGTTCTGTGTTCTGCTTGATTGTGTTACAACTCTATATAAGGATTTATTTGGCAACATTATCTTTTTGTAGTTTCTAATGATACTACTGGGAGTGACTAATTTTATAGACATTGATGGTGACAGAAACCAGGATGGAAGTCTAGGTTGTACCTGCTAGTTAAAGTCCCACCTACACTCAATCTGCTTTTTTATCAAAATGAGAATATTATTAAGTGTATTTATATGTATTGCAACTTAGACCAGTGCATTCAGAATCTTAAGGTACCTTTAATATTTGTGGTTAGGACTATTTGACACCTAAATATATGGATACTTTGAAAAATACCACGTAAAGTGGAAAAAAGCAAAGAAACTTTTTTCTTTTACTCTCAGGATTATTTACAAAAATGAAAAGTATTTTTGGACAATCCAATGTGTTGGAATGCATACATAGTCCCTGTATGTATACTATGCCATCATATATAGGCTGTGTTTATGACACCCTTGGCTGTCTGATCTCTACTTTCCCTATCACTCTATCTCCTGTAGAAATTTTTCTGACATTCCAAACCTTTAAATAACTTTGAACAGCTGCCTTCAGGAAAAAAAAAAATCATAAAAAAGTTTTCTTCTCCACCATCTGCTTTGCATTTTGTATTGTTAAGCCTCGCTCTCTTTAGCAGTAATATAAACAAGCCAAACAGAAATACCACAGTATTTGAAATTTCAGAGATACATATTCTTAATTCTGTCATGATTTAAGAGACAGTTTTCTCCTTTTTTTTAAAAAAAAACTAAGTTGCTAAGAAGTTTGAAGGAGCAATTTTGTCTTGCATTCTCCTTTTCTGTAACATGCAATGTGTCTGTCCCAGATTCTGAGTTCTAAAAGTCTGTGCTTCAAATTCTGACATTTTATCCTGGAGGCCTCTCTTAGGTAATTTTTAGAGAGATTTTAAACTTACATGTAGTTTTCTTACTCTTTCAAATTGAACATTTGGGTTCAAGATAAGCATGATAACTGTTCCAAGTGATTTCTTCAAGTTCTATGAAGAATTTTGATTAATGAAGTGTCTAATTTTTTAAATTAAGTCTCTTGCAGAAGGTGTTATATGCAGAAAATCATCCTGATTAAGATATAAATAAAAATGTTACTGGCAGTGAGCTGGTCTCAGCCATGTAATCTGTTCAAGGCTTCCTGCCCCTAATTAATCCAGTTAAGAGCAGAGTAGGTGTCCAGTAACTCTACTGACTGCACATAAAACCTTTGGCCTGTGATTAAGAGGGTTTTTCCCTATTTTGAAGTGTGTAGTAGTTGATATGGCAAAGCGAGTCAATCTTTCTGTGCTTTTTTTTTTAGTAGCGATCATATTTTTATGGCTGTTCTGTAAACAAAAATGACTCTACTGCTGTAGTGCTTCCTGTGGTTGTCTTCCTCTTACCATTCATTACCACTGTTGGTATTCAGGAAATCTTGACCTGTGTTTGTAAGTGTGGAGGTTGAAGAGGGGAAGTGACTTGTCCAAGGCTACTAAACAAGCTAAAACGACTAATGGGGCACTTTTTGTTTTAATGCTGCGTGCTTGATGCAGTTGATTGAAAAAATCCTAAACCGTCTGAACACTAAGGACTGTTGTTTTTGTCTCCATCGTGTGAGCAAATGCAGGGCAAATCATGTAAGTGAGGTTTTGCTGTGGGATTATGTTCACCTTCTTCAGCTGAAATCAAGGTCTAAGACTTCGTGATTAGTTTGTTCGGTTGTGTTGTAGAAATGCATGTTTTATGATAAAAAGACTTCTGTTCCTTCTCTTGAGTTAGAATTAAAGCAATATATATGTCCATTGCCCCAGTGCAGGAAAAAAAAAAAAAAAACAGACAAAACCAACAATGAAAGCATTCTGGTTCCATTTAAAAAGTTATGTCTACATAGCTTAATTATTTCTTCTGCTTTTAAGTTACAGTACTAAAGACTATTTTTTTAATGTAGGCACATAACAGCATGTTACTTGAGAAATTGTTGATACTGAAATTAGTAAACAGAATAGTAGATTATTCTTAAAAGTATCTGCAACAATTAGGTTCCTCTCGTTTACATGGGAAATTAATAGAAACGAGTAATAACTGAAAAGAGAAGATGAGTAGTATCTGAATTCATTTTCTATCTTTGGAATCATTAAATTAGAAGATAACATCATATAACATATTTTTATTTAGGGCCAAATTTAAAAATCAAATGGACAGTTTTGGGCAGTGCTGTTAGATTTCATATATGTGTAATGAATATCACTTTGGTGTTTAAAATGCTTGTATTGACAAACAAGTCTCTTTATATTGCCTTACGTAAGAATGTTGATCATATTCTTTATCCTTTATTATTTATTGCTCTAAATACTACTTTGAAGCACTGTGCTTTAAGGCAGGGTGTACCAGTGAGTAGATGGATGCATCAGACTATTAACATTATTTTTTGTTGTTGTTGTCTGTTTTAAGTCTTCTGCCTCGGTGGGCTTATTCACTTTATGAAAGGTAGCTTTAACAGGCAAAGACATTTCCCTGCATTTGAGCTCTTGCTGTAAAGATTACCTTAAAATAATAAAGATACCACGAGTAATTAAAAATGACAGTATTCGATCTCTATGTATTTGGAAGAAAAATGAAAGCCTAAATATCGTAAAGGAAGAGTTTGCTAATTTTAGCTGACTTGAAATTATAGTATTGCTGGACAAAAGGCATTCTGCATGTGTTTTCAGTTGTGTCAAATATTCTAATTACTGTTACTTAATTTATTTTGAAAGAAATGACATTACCAAATACTGATGTTTTAAAATACATCGTAGGCCGTTAACTCCGGAAGAAATCGCTCATCGGCGCGAACTTGCGAAACGAAGGCATGCGGAAAAATTGGCAGCAAGTCAAGGGAAGGAGCTGTCGGAAAAGCCCCCAAGTGAAAATTCATCTGAAGTAACTGGGAACACTGGTGATACGAAAGGTGTGCGGTACACTGATACCTGTTTTTCTGGGAGGATGTTTAATTGTGGTGTCTTGGTGTTGCCAAGGGGCTGCGTACAAATCCGCGTTGTGAATCGTCCACGTGCCAGTCCCAAGTGCAATGCGTGGAACTGAACCAAGAGTGAGGAGGGGTTTGTAAGAAAGTTCATAAATGGTGAGATAGTTCCATGGGTTCATGTTCCTTGGCCTGAGAATGTGCTTGATCTCGGTACTTTATTTGAAGGGAGATGATGCTTGACGGAGGTGCTCTGCTAAAAACTGTGTAACTTCCAACGCCAAACAGCCAATAAACTGGTACAAAAGCAGTGTATGAGCAACAGGACTGGATCATGGGTAACAGCTAGTGGGGGTTGGTCTTTCCTCCCAAGTAACAAGTGGTAGGACAAGAGGAAATGTCCTCAGGTTGTGCCAGGGAAAGTTAAGAGGAAAAATTTCTCTACCAAAAGTGTTGTAAAGCATTAGAACAAGCTGCCCAGGGAAGTCATTGAGTTACCATCCCTGGGGATGCTTAAAACATGTGACACTGAGGAACATGAGTTTGTGGTGGACCTGGCAGTGCTGGGTTGGACTTCATGATCTTAGAGGTCTGTTTTAACTGGAACGATTCTGTGATTCGCCACATGTGACAATATAATATATAAGTGATTTTTTGTTTTCCTTCAGGTGATGAGGCAGAAAGTGTTTTTATGCTTAATGTGTTTTTTCTGACTGGTTAGGTGAAGAGCAACAGCCCACTGGTCAAGGAGACAGCATGACCTCAAAGGCGGTGAAACAGGAAGCAGACAACAAGGAGTATTTCATTGCTTTTGCCAGAGTGTTCAGTGGCATGGTGAAAAGAGGGCAAAAAATCTTTGTTTTAGGACCAAAATATGATCCTGCTGAGTCTCTGCATAAGGTAAGAGGTGACTGTGAACTGTTGCAATAACTTGGGGTTCTTTTGAAACACTGATGACTTAACTTCTTACACGTGTCTCACTCAAAAGAGATAAAAAAAGTTCAAGTAAAAAATTCCAAAAAGTATCGAAATAATTTAGGTCATTGTGCTAATAGCTGATTATGTCTGTAAACTCATTATAAACCTTAACATTTCCAAAATAGTTTTAAGTACGGTGTTGTATTAGCTAACCATAAATCCAGTATGTGTAGCTTTTGTCTTAAAAAAAAATGTGAAGGAAAAAGCAATTCTTTTAGGGAACAGAAGGTGCACAATAGTATTGGAAAAACTGGTGTTAAATGTTTAGAGGTTCTGATGAAAGTTCGTTACTTTTGAATTTCCTTCAAAACATTTGTTTCTTCAGTGTTAATGAAAAGAGAGGTAGGAGTAGTACACACCTAGAATTTGCCAAAGAAAGCATTATTTTTTATCTTCTTGGTAACATTCACGTGTTTGCCTCAAGTCTGGATTTTTGGGAGTGTGTGTTGGTTTTTAACATCTAAGGTCTGAGATGAAAATGCTCTAGGTTGTATTTTTTAGCTTCGGAATGCAAGGAGGTTTTGTGGAAGAAGTTTTTATCAAAGCTAAGCGATAAATATCCAAATGCTGGTTTTGTGCTCTGTGTAGCTGTCATCCCAGTGCTCTGCCACAGATGATCTGCCAGCAGTCCCTCATATGACGTGCTGTACATTGGAGAACCTCTACTTACTTATGGGAAGAGAGCTTGAAGATCTTGAGGAAGTACCTGCAGGAAATGTTCTGGGTAAGAACTAGGATTTAATTTCCTGCAGCCTGAATCCTTATGTCGTCCAAAATACACTGAAATTGGTTTGATGTGATTAATAAATAAGAGAACTTAAATCCATGGATATTTTTATGTATGTTGTGTGTGCAAAACAGGAAGGCAGTCTAATTAAATTGGGATTTCTGTGCACTTTGATTAGGAGAAAACTAGGGATTACATTAGCCTGTTACCTTCAGGTTGGATTATTGCCAGGTAAGCACTGCTGCCAGGAATTGCCAAAGGCAGTAATAAATTCTCATATTTCATAGATTGGAAGGATTATTTATAATATTTTCCCAACAGTGGAAATTCTTTAATGTGACTTTTTTAGTGGTGAGGATGAGTGTAGTTTTATTTATGGGTCTGTTTGAACTCTGGTGCTAAAAATGACTTCTTTTATGGCTCTGGCAATTTTGTCACTTTCTCCATGGACAAAGTTGTAAAAGTCAACCTAATCACTGAGTTATGCTCTTTTGTGCCAGATTCTGACCTGCTTTGCCCTAGAATGAGTAGCATTCTTCACTGGTTTTGTCCTTTATTTGTCTTTTTTTTTAATAACAAAAGTAGTGTTAAGAATTTAGAAAGTGTAAACTCTAAAAATTATTTGGTTCTTTCTTTTTACATTGTGTTAATGAAAATGTTTGAACTACAATACAAAATACAATAATATTTTCATGTGTACTGCCTGATTTTTAGAAATTTATGGTGTATATATATTGTAAATGAAAAAGAAGTGTACTCTGTAAGGGTTGAAATTTTTTAATTTGGGCAGCTAACTGTGCTTTGTCTCTTTTATCATGGGCCTAGCATTCAGAACATAAGCAGCTGGTGAATTAGTTTTATTTAGAAGCTTATAAAATTCTGAATAATACCTTACTGTAGTCTGATTGTAGTTGACCATTTGCGGTATGAAAGTGGTGAAGTGTGCCTGAGTGTGTGTGTGTAACTGTGTGAGTGAGTGTGTGAAAATATATTAAGTATATGGTCTGTTTATTTCAAAAAACGATTAGGAGTTTGGGAAAAAATAAACACATCCCAAAACACTTTGCAGTAAAAATGAAACGGCGTGGTCTTCGTGTTTAGCAAACAGTGAATACTCCTGGAACTGCCTCCTGCAGAGAAAAAATCTATTGTGAGAATTTTGTTATGTCTTTAGTGTTAAGAGTTGGACCAAATTTTAAGAAAGGTTTTTGTAACCATCAAATTCTACCAGAAGTTGTTGGTAGTCTAGTGCTGAAAGCTGCTCTTCAGTGGGCTCTAACTTCTCCATAAAGAAAAGCAGTTTACTTGAGTAATACGAGTTCTAAATGGTCAGATTTAGAAGAATTCATTAGAATTTTAAGGTCAGAATTCACAGTCAATCTTAGCCAGACTATGTTTGGTATTTCATATTTTACCATCACATCATTGTAGGGTGATCACACAAAGCAAGTTTTCATTTCTACCTGAAGCATACAAGCTCAAGTCTGTGTGTTGGGTTTTTTTACATCTAATGTAATTTTAATTATTTGTTTTTTAGACTAAAAATCCTAAATGCCTTTCCTTTGTTTCTCCCATTTCCTTGTAAGGCTGCGCTGTTAATTTACATAAATTCAATAAACAGTTTAATGATTTGACGATGATTTACCACACTCAGAAGAAAATGCAGTGCATTTATATGAAAGGAATGTGTAACAATGGTGATGCAAGACTTTTATTATTCCAGTTAGTAACAGTGATTTCTGTTTGTAAGGCCATTTGTCTTCCAGCTTTAGAGCACACAGCAGTGATTTCTCTCCAGCCATATAAGGAAATTGCTTGTGGATTATCTAGTAAATTAAGGAAGCTTTTCTGAAAGCTCTGTGGTTTCACTCTGTATAATTAAGTTATTGCCATAAGGAATACACAGTTAATCATGACTGCCTATTTCCACTTTAAGACTCATGATAGAGATTTTTTTTCAGATTTTTTTATCAGGGTTTGGGGTTTTTTTGCTATTATTTATACATTGTTTCTTAAAAGGAAGGATCTGCTTGTTCTTAGTAAGCAGCCTTTTTATCCTTTATACTGGCTTATGCAAAGGTTTAATGATCAAAGACAAGGCTTGATACAGAGGTGGTTTTACTGAAGATGGAAAGGTTTAATCCCTTGTTCCTTCTGTTCAATTAATATTTCCTTAAAACACTACTCTCCTTTTAATTGATGAAAATCTGAGATTGCAAAATACCCTAAGCAGAGAGGGCAATGAAGCGTAGTGTGTTTGAACTGCAAAGCTGTGACAAACAGAATTCCGGAACATCAAGCTGGAAAGAGATACTATGTCCTTGTCTAACACGTGTAGCCATTCTGGAAAGCTTTGGGAAGTTATTTTCTGGTATTATTTTGAGTTCCTGCAAGTTAGGAGAGACAAAATATTTTGCATTGGTTAATTTGCGTTGCAAGTTTGCAGCTCGACTGTTTTGCCAAAAGTATTTGTCAAAAAGCTTTAAGCAGTATGTCATGTTTAAGTAATATGGCAAATACAAAATAGAGCCCCTTCCACAGAGCTGTTTGTAATTCAGAATTTTTCTTTGCAAACTTGTGACTGCTGTGCATTTTTGTAGGCCTTGAGTAGGAGGTGAAATATGATTGAAAACAAAAAGTTCTTGGGGACCAAGGGTAATAAAGTCTTCGTAATAAATCTTCTTTTAAAAATTATTTGTCAGAATAGTCCATGAAAAGAATAAATTCCTTGTCTTAGACAAAAACCCTCAGTTTGTAGAATCTGTAATTTAGAAGGACTGTTGATTTCTCTCAGAACTAAAAAAGAGTGTGTGAAGAAAGTGCCCTCTGAGAGTACTCTCTTACTTTTCACCTTTTCATTTGTCATCTTTTTCCCCACCAGCACCTCTGTGAGATGTCCTGTGCCAGCAGACAGGATATTTTACTTGTTAGCTGGCACTGCAGGGCTGTGCTTTGTACTCCTTTGAATGAACAGAGACCTTGCAGGAGGAGAATCTAGTTACTGGAGCAGCAGATAAGGTTATACCAGATTAGGCCTGTGCCCTCGGGTTCCAAATGGCACTTGGATTGAGTTGAAACTGCTGAATGAAGAACATGATAGTCATTGGAATGGGCCATGAGGGTGTCTGCAGGCTTAATTTGGAAAAATGTTGAAGTACTGGTCCAAGAATAAATCGCGTGTCTTGGTGCACTGTTTCAGAAATGGCTTATTTGTCCTCTGTCACATCACATGCCTTTCCAAGGTGTGCAGCTGCTGAATTTGAGCCTCCCTGTGGGCATCAGCTCGGACAGTTCTGGGAGAGAGATCCTGGTCTTGCCAATGGTCCACCTGCATGTCCTGGTTGCAGTGCTGGCTGTCTCTGTGTCGCTCTGTCCTCACGTCAGGGCTGTATCAGCTTCTGTACCAGCTTCACTTGGGCCGAGGCCTTATTATCTTAACAGAAACAGTGTTCTGCTCTGTAAATTCTGACTGGGTATGCCAGAACCATGCTTAAATTCCAAATATAGATGTACTCTGTACTTGCAGACATTAAGTGCGACAATTACGCGTGCCACCCAAATCCCTATCTCAAAATAATTGATTTTTGGTTCCAAGACATCTCAGGCACATTTTGTGCTTCTCTTTTGAAAGCTGCCTGAAAGAAAACCCACTGGAAAGAAAAGTCCTGTATCATAGACCTTGGACACATTGTTTGGACAATACTGTCCTTCTGGAACTTTTAGGAGAGAAATGGTACTTAAATGTTATATTCCAAAGACTGCTTGACTGATGTATGTTCTCAGTGACACTCTAATAATTTAAACACTGGCCTGTGTTTCCATGATATGATCTATGCAAATAGCAGGCTGCTCTAACTGTCCCATGCTCCTTAAAGGCTTGTTCTTCTTTTCTATAGCAAAAATATAACAGAAGAAGGAGCTTGATGTAGACAATCATCTGGTTATCCAGAGGTTTTAGCTTCTTTAGTTTAGTGAGAGTTACAGAAGCTTAGGTTCTTGCTGGGACACTCCCCTTGGGAATATCAGTGGCACTGGAGGTTCCTGCTGCCGAGCAAACATCTCCAGAGGTGTTGGATTTGACAGGAGGTGAACCCTGGCTGTAGCGTGAAATCCACTGGTCTCTGATTTGATTATCATAGCTCTTCTTACTAGTGCTTGGTTTCTCTTCTAAAAAGGAAAATTAGAAATGGTCCAGTTGGACTATATTAATTGATTTTGTTTGGATGTTGTAAGTAAGTTCTTTTGTTTGCTGGGTAGTGTTAGGTATTAACAAGCTGTAGAGACTGATAATGCAGATACACAAATAGAAAAATTACCACTACCACAAACAATTCTTCTTTTTCTTTTTTTTTTTGTTAATGAAAGTTGTGGGGAAGCAGCATTTTGTAGGTCTTTCTATAAAAGAAAAAAATGCTGCTTGTTTACCAGGAGGCAAAACAATAACTTAAATTGAAACAGTGTTGAAAGCCCCTTGAAAGGAGATTATTATATGCAAGTTTTAAATTACTTCAATTATGTTTCTACATTAAGAGTATTTAGTCTAAAGTGTTTTGAACTATTAATAAGTCTGTATTATGGGGAATGCAAGAGGAAGAGGGGATGGTTGTTTTGCTTGTTCCCACGCAAGAATCTCTCTCCTCTTATGTATATAAATACATTTATTTATTTACTTTATTTGTTTACTTGAACCAGTCAAAGAAAAAGTTCAATTACAGGAAAAGCATCCCTTTGTAGCAATTGTTGTGAAATTCTTGTGGTTGAAGACAATAAAAAGAACTGAGTGATCCCCAAAGTGACAAAGGAAAAATCATGAGGCAATATGTGAGGAAAAAGTAATCTGGGCTCGTAAGTAAAGATTTAACAAGTGCATGCCCTCCAGATGCACAGAATAATAGCTTCCTTTTTTCTCCCTCACTTTTTAAAAATTTTTCTTGTTGCTGTCGTATACTTGAAGACAAAATGCCTTTTTTGTTCTCTACAAAGAAATGGTTGTTGGAGGTAGTGTGAAAAAGTATTTAAAAAATAAGGGAAAAGAGGCAGTGTTTTTTTGTGATCATATCATGTGCAGATGAAGGGCTTAGGATTCCCATACTGGATATTGATTACCATTTCTAAGTAATGTAAGCAAGTGCTGATGTAAAAACCAACACACGTTTTTGAAAACGGTGGTTTAGGTACTTGTGTAAGTGAATAATCATGTGGGATTTTCTAAAAATTAGCTCAGTCTCATGTTTTTCCTGAATGAGTAATTGAAGGATCATTCAGTGATACATTTTTGTTAACTGGAATAAAATGTATGTCAAGGCACGTTGTGCATGCACACACACGAGTTCAGGAATGACATGCATCCTAAGTTATTGATCTGTGTGCTGCTTTTTATCCACAAGTACCATAACAATGGTCTTGTGTTTGCTAGTGTACAAAACCTAGATTTTTCTTAGAGCTGCCTATACCACTATTGAAGTGCTTTTTGTGTCTTGTTGAATACGGTTAAAAGCAAAGCTTTTCCCTTGCCACTAGATTTGGTAGTGCTTTGGTGTAGGGCTCATAGGAGGCTAGATGATTTCCTCGATGTTTTCAAATGCAGTTTGCTATGTGAATGTCAAGTGTTCTACCAAATCAGGAGCATCTGGTTTTATAACTTAGCAAATTACATTGTTAAAAGCAGGAATCTAGAAGTCCCTCCTGTTGCCAGCTCACGGTCAGACTTCCTCCATTTGACGCGCTGTTGTGTACCTTGATGCTTCCATTTCTAAAGTGCTTGTTTTCCCATACAGTGTTCTTTCATGTTTCAATTATTTATAAAGCACTTATAGGATTCTTGACATGGGAACAGTGTGGCGTAGGAAACGTGGGTGATGATGGATTCATACCTCTGGATTTTTTGGTGAATTTCTGAAGATAGGTGCCATAGAGCTGCAGTAGCATGAAGAGCTGGTATGAAGGAGTACAGCTAACCTCATTACAAGGTGTCTAACAAGCATTTTATTCCTTTAGGACTTCACTGAACAATTTAGGAGCTTTTAATAAGCAGCCTCTGTTAAGAGCAAAGAGCAGCTGCAAGCAGCAGTGCCATTTTAAAGGCCCAGAATGGCTTTCTAGGCCTAATGCCAACTAGCAGGCATTACCACCTTCTGTGAGAGCACTAGGAACAGGCCTGCTGTTCACCAGCCTTGTATTTCTGTGCAAACATTTGGTGGGCTAATTTCTCTCTCTGAATCAGTAATGTGATTATTTAAAAGAAAAAAATCAAATAAATAAAATCGCCAGCTTGAAGTGATTCCAGCTGCATGGGCTGTCTCATTCCAGCCTGCTGTGGCTGGTGAACGCAGGAGGGCAGTCTTCCTCCAGAATGTTACTGAAATTAGCCCAAAATATTGAATGAAACAAAGAGAACTCAAACCTTTGTCTTCAGTTTTGGAATGCTTACAGTTTTTATCTCTAACTGCCATCTTATAATGCCTATAAAATAACCTTGCCTTTTTAACTAGTTTTTAGTCATCCAGCATTGTTGAGGAAAAGATACATAATTGAATGGATTTTGTTGTTGAATGACATTTAATCTCCGTGGACTGTTGCATTTACCTGACACCATAGTATTTATATTATTTTCCTACGCGGTTACTGTTTTATTAGTAGTTAAATTATTGAAAAAATAGAGTATGTTCAAGTTGTTTCTTTGAGCTAAAGACATAATGGTTAATCTGTTGTTTGGCCTCTTTCAGAGCTGGAAACTGAAACCATTTTCTTTAACTCTATTTTTGCCGTAGTGGATTTAGTTCCTTTGCAGTTCCTGCTCTTTGCTGTGAGTGCTTCTAACAAGGCAGGCTGAGAAATTAGTATTGCTTAGAGGGCAGCTTAACATGACGTGGTGCACAGCTAATGAACTAGCACCAAATAAAATTAGAAGTATATTTTGCTGATCATCTGCTGAGTTTCCTTTGCCCTGTTTGCCTTACCATTTCATGTGGTTTATTTCGTGGGCTTTGACTTGACAAACTTCATTGCAAAAGAAATAAGTGATTCATTACCTTGTTTTCAAATCAATATCAAGATATCACTAGAGAGGAAAAAAATATGCCATGTCTTAGGTCAGAGTTATAGCACTGACATGTGTCTTTATTAACTCAGCTAAACTTTTTTTTGCAAGGATACTTTGAATGTTTAATAGTTTCCTTATAAAGCCTTTTTTGTTTTGTGTTTTTTTGGTGGGTCTTTTTGGTTGTTTTTTTTCTTTTTTATTGAGAATTTAAATTGCTTTTTGAGTAGCTGTATTTTTTCTGTTTTTCTGACTGTAGCTTATTAAGATTATAAAAGGAAATCAAAAGTGTAGTAATTCTTTTTGAAGAAAAACACTTCTAAATTCTCTAGTGCTTCTGGAATGTTCTCTGCTCTGATTTTCAGGAGTTGATTATGAGATCTTAAAAATTTGTTTAGTCTTGCCACTGAAATACAAGGGTTTTTTAAATCATATGTAAAAATTTGAACTGTATAAGATTATTTAAGCTAAAGTCATAATACATTAATCTACCCAAAAAAATGCCTGTAAATTTGCTCTTGACCCCTGCTGGATTATAATGTCAAAAAAATGCAAATGATTAAGTTTTTGAGGAAAGGAGAGAATGCAGTGAAACATTCTATGCCAGTTTTATAGCAACTTTTAGTTTTTATAAGCTGTAAAAACTGAGCTTTTGTGTGGATGGAAATTAGATTTCTATATAATCTCTCGAGTGCGAGGCAAGCGCTCCTGATTCTGGGGGGTTTTGTCTGCAGACAGCTACTTGCTGATGCTTGAGGTTTCCCAAACAATGCCAGAAGGAAAACTGCCCGGACTTGTCCGTGTTGGTTGTTGCTGCTTGTGTGCCTGTGGGCAGCACTGGGACTAACAAGAATCAAGACAATTTCATACCACTGCTGCTTGAAGGAGCTCAGAGCACAGCAGCAGGCACATGCTCTGCAGCTACTTAATATAAACATCTAGAAATAAGAGTGGGCACAGGGTCTGAGGTGCAGGCGGGTGTCTGTTTATCACCCCAGTGTTTATTGCAAAAAAGAAGTGATTCTTGGCCATGAGACTTCAAATTTGTCCGGTGCCTGTTACCACACTGCTGTTCATTGTTCAGAATTCAGGGCCACTGTTGGAGGGGCTTGACTCCTCTTGTGTCAGAGTGGACAATGGACTTCTGTAGTCATTGCCCCTGGGCAGGTGTTACTCAGCCTTTCAGTAGCTAACTGTGGGTTTAGGTCTCAGATACTACCTGGCTTATCTCCAAAATCTCCAAATCTTCTGTGAGTGGTTGGATGGGTGTAATTTTGCAAGTCTCTTTAAAATAAAAAGACGGGGATTTCCCCCAGTATTTCACACTTACTCTCTTTTAAGTCAGCATCAATGTACTATTTTTAGTCTCTCCCTATATGAAAGTGCATGGATAAATGGAGAACAGTTATCTACAGAAATAGCCATATTTATCACTTGGCTAATGAACCTCTTTTCCAATACTGTATGAATAGAAGAAGTTAAAGTAGTTAATATCATCAATATAAAATGGTAAGAGAAATCTTAAGGTGAAGTTTTGAGACTATTTGCTGAGCTCACATCCGTAATGTTGCATTTGGGATTTTTTACAGCATGCTGAGATGCCTCAGTGATGATTTGGGGAAATGACTTCATGTTTGCATTTGAAGAGCCTGAATGCTATACCCTCCCTCAGTCTGCTTATAAAAATTACTTGGAGCATGCTTTTTTTTTCTTTGGTATGTTGTAATTTTTTAGAGCCAGTATCCTCTTTAAAACTAGAATGTCAGCATTTTTTAGTAGGTGTCTGTAGTGTAGCTGTTTGCTCCCTCCTTTTCTGTGATGTGGTTCTAAGGGAAACCATCTAACTTGCCTTGATAGGTGGACAACCTCTAAAGAGACTTTAGTGTCCATTACTGCTGAGGATCTATAACAGAGGAACCACAGTGACTTCAGTTTTGTGCTCTAAATTATTAGCATTCCATCTCTAAGAAAATCCTGGCTGTTAGAGCAGCTATGAAATGCTGTATTGAGGAAGTGGGAACCAGCAGTCCAGGGATGAACTTGGGACATCAGGGCATTGGAGTAAATGTCCGAGAGATTGAGCAAACAGGCCTCATTTGAGGAGTTAGTGTTTGAGGTTCAGTTTTCAACAGAGGTGTAAATTATCTAATTTAACAAGGGTCTGTATTTAGACTATATAATTGAACCTTTTATCCCCCTGTACAAAATGGCATTAGGCTTTTCTTCCTTCGGAATTAAATGTGCTAGAGAATTGCCTTTGCAGAAGTTGTTGCTGTAGAACTCAAACTTTCAGAAACCTGTTGTAAAGGAGCATTTCCTTTATTTAACGTGACCATGGGTTTTTTAAATTTCAAACTGAGAACATTCAGTGTCATTTCAGAAATAGGTTCAAAATAATCGCTTTAAGCACAAATGAGTTTGAAAATATATGCCTTTCTGCATGTAAATTCATGTATAGTAATTCAGACATCAAAAAGACACCATAAATCAAATCTGTTTAGGAATGTGTCCAATTACCAGTGCAGAAAGGAAGTTCTGTTCTAAAAGGATATTGGGTTTTGCAGTGTTATTTATGGAAAATACATCTCTCTTGCTACTGTGGTGGTGTACATGAGTTAAATACTGACATCTTTGCAAGGTTGTGTGTACTTTTAATTGTCTGGCTATTCCTTCAGCTGTTTTTCTCAGATAAAGGTCAATTTCTATCAGATGAATTAAGTTGCAGCTTCATTGCAAAAGTAGTCAATTCATGCACTAAAACGTGTGAAATGTAGGCATTTGTCAGAGTATCAAGTTATAGTGTACTTGGGGGCAGGTAACTAAATAAAATTACAACTGGAATGCTGCCTCATAGGTGTCATTTAGGCTGGGCTTTTACTCAAGTGTGCAATTGCAAAGACCCTGAAGGGTGTGAAAAATGACATTAAATCATAAAGTTATCCATGTGGATAATCATTGTTTTCTGTATCACAGAGATGTATTCCACGTGTGTGCGCGCTTCTGTTCCTCACGCAGCTTCTCTCGTGCCAGGCCTCGATTACAGTCCCATTTCTTTATCCTTTTGCAGTCTCAAACAGGACACTGTGCTTTTCCCAACACAACCTCAATAACACAAATAATTGTATTATTGATAGGAAATATTTTCATTCCTGATGTTTGTCAGTGCTGAAATATACCACGTGTAACACTTGGGGCAGGGGAGGAGAAACTTGGATCTAGAAATTAGTTTAGTTGTCTCAAAATGTCATCCTCTCTGTGCCGTGATGGAGGCAGTGAATAAGTGATGGATAAACGTGGTTTTTCTAGGCAGTGTAGGCTTTGTTGGTTAAATCTAGTTTGTCACTACTTTTGCATAGTTCTTCACTTCTGAGTATTTTCTTTTAAATCTTTACTTTTTCAGCTTTAGTACCTCAGGAAGTTGTTCTCTGTATATGTGGTTTTTAGCAATAAAAAATTTACAATTGTCTTGAATATCTAATCTTCTCTGTTTCTGTATAAATTCTTCTCTAAGGTTCTGCAAAATTGAAACACCTTCATGTGGCTTTGATTGAATGAGGCTTTTTCCAATCTTTAAACAAGTATCCTGTGATCAAAACAGTTCTAAAGAACAAATTCAGTGGTTTTCTGTTTTTCACTGAGTTTCAGTTTCTTACAACATAGGAATATATACAACTGTCTGATAAGGATTATATTTTAAGTTGAATATCGAGTATCTCAATTTTCAGAGCATCTGAGTTATGATGATGATTCCTTGAAAAATTAGGGTAGTTAGAGAATTGTCATGCAATTGTCCATGTTTCTTTACAAGAACTGGCTATAGGAACCAGTTAACTTGTTTTATCCTCAAACTGTTTTCTCACTCCCATTTAATGTGAAGCCAGAGGGCACTGTTTTTCATACAATACAAAAAGTGCTGCTATTTCAACTTTAGGTGAAGGTCTCATACGGATTCCCAGCACTTGGTCAGTGTAGTGAAAACTTTGGATTATGGTTTTTAATGCGCATTTCTTCATGCAGAAAATCTACAAATGTTTTGACTCTAAATTAAATTAATCTCACAGAGTAGTCTGAGAGCCAAAAATCTGCAATCAGCACGGTTCCTACTTACTAGCTCGACTTGGAAATTTTCGGGTTTCAGAGGCAGTGTAGTGTTAAGTAGTCAGTGCCATGAAAACATCTTGTTCAGCTTCTTTTTTTTTGACACTTTCTTTGTCCTGGGAAAAGCTACTATTTTATATGAAAAAGAGCTTCTCTCTGAATGTTTCTTTAACTTTCGTGGCTACACTAATTGCCTTCTGCTCAGAGTAATAGCTGGACTGTAGAAATTAGGCTGGACCTCCCTCAGCTGTCTTTGGAGTGTTAACGTGGCTCTGAGATCGACCCTTTTCCCCCCCCTAAGCTCCCCAGCCCAAATCTTAGTGTTAACCTCTTGTTTTCCCTTTTTATTCCACCTCTCTCTCTGTATTTCTGTTATTCTACCTCTACTTTTAATTTGTATTACCTTAGTTATCCCATGTCAATAAAGTAAGACTATATGAGAATATTTTAGTTAACCACAGCCTAAGCAAACGCAAAAGCCCTTCTTTTAACTGGCACTGTTTATGCAAAACCACTAATCTGTGAGGGCAATTTACTTGAATGTGTTCTAAATTCCTGCTGGAGTACTTCCTCATGTTATCCAGGCCCCTGTGTAAGGGGGAGAGGAGCAGGATACCTGCTTTCACACCTGCGTAGGAGAAGTGTTCCTCTTATTGTGTACTAGACCTGGTGCCTGTAATACACAGCATCCTTACAGTGAATACCATCTGTGGCTGTGAAATGCCTCTACTTCTACATTTGAACCAGCCACAGAAGCCTTCGTTTATTCCTCTGGATGTTTGTCCTTTGCTTCTGTTGTCTGTTGTTACCAAAGCTTCTTCAAGGAGTTCAGAAAAAGTGGTGAGGGGTTGCACTGAGGGCATGGGAGTCTGAGTGGGGAAGACCAGTTTGGAATCATTTTTGCGCATAACCCTGCTGAAGGAACATAATTCACAGAGAATCACAATCCTGTGCAACAAACGGGAAGGTTAAAAAGTCAAGAGACTGTTAATAAAGGCTGTGTTTTAATGACTTATTTTCTAAATATTTTCCCGAAATTTGGACGTTGTTTCATGTCTCAGATGAAATTGCAGAAGTGTTGTGAGGGTTGTTTGGCCTGTGTCAGGCTGTGAGTCATGGAGCTGGCTTTGTCTGGGTTGTGAACTGTGGGGGGGACTTAAGGCAGAGCTATATTTAGGAGTATCAACTGATGTCAAACTGTGGAGCACTGCTAAACAACAGTGTTAAAGGGGCAGCACTGGATAGTTTAGGCTCAAAGTTCAGATTGTTTGTAGTGCTTTTTTATTTCAAAAATAACTGGAAAAGCTGATATTTGCTAGAAGTATTCTGCGGTTTGCAAACTAAGCAGTGTGAGTTTCAACTCCTTTTGTATTTAGCTAGTAAAAACTATTGTAATTTCATTGTCAAAACCACATGATTTGACAATAGGAAGCCTAGATATACTTCTAGCTTTACCTTACATGTGTCAGAAACTTAATGGGTAAGAATGTTGTTTATAAAGAATTAATTCCAGTCATAGATAGACAAGAAATAATGTTTGAGGGGCTGTTAACATCGAGTTATGTCTTAAAATTCAGAACACCTGCTCACCTTGCTTGACTGTGTTTTGAAATTTTGTCATTAAGGCCTGGAACCAAATTTAGATAGCTTTTTGCATCTAATTAAGACTAAAAGAAGTAGGGTTCTTTTCTAAACTTTCTTGCTCCCTACTACCTAATTCCCTCCTGTGAGGTCTGTTATGTATAGGGGCAAAATTCAAGAGCGATTTTTAAAAATGAAAAGCTCCATTTTCCAAGTCTGCTCCTCTGTCGTGGCTATTATGGACTGTAGCTAAGGTTTTTTTGTGGGGTTTTACATTTGGTAACCTTCCTTTGAGCATGCATGTTTTGGCAGATAATTCACCTAATGTGGTAGTGAGAATTTTTATATTGCAATCTTTGCCTCTGGTCCTGTCTGTGTGAAAACAGTGAGATTGCAGTAGGAAAACTGCAGTGAGTGTAAGGACCCCAGCTGTGATGTGAGTCAAAGTTTTTCCAGACAGAATAGAGGTAATTTCTGTCATCCCAATAAATTTGAAGTCGGGAAGTTTTTTTAAAGACACTTGATGTTGGTTTAAGTGCATTATTATTGTCTTGAATGTAGGCAGACCTGTGCCAAGGCAATGTAGTGGTGGGAAAATAGAAAAAAACTCCACTCTGAATGTATAAGTTTTACAGTTGTTTAAGTTAATGTATGGGGCATAATGTCAGTCTGTCTGTTTCTGACATTTTAAGCTTCAATGGAATGCCAGCTTTGATACAGGTCTGTTTCAGTGATTCACTGGATTTCTGAAACGTAATATTGAGCAACAAATACTCATCCAAAGACTCGATGTTTTCCAAGTGTCGTATGTTAAGATTTGTACAAATCATGCTCTATGCAGTACTGAAGTATTGGGTCACCTACCGGTGTGAGTTGCGTGGCTGTGAACCCGTTACTGTAAACGAAAATGCAACCTGCTGGCAGTTCTTGTTCCATCAGTTACTGCACTTACACAAAGATATTTAGACCCATTTCCCACTCTGCAGCCTGCTGGAGCTGCTGAGGACAAGGAAGTTGAAAGCACGCACACGTGATTGAGAAGCTCTCAAAATGGGATATAACATGCCTGGAATTCTGACGGTTATATTTTTCAGAGCTTTTTCACAGAAGACTAATTGTCTTGTGATGTTCAGAAAGAAAGTCCTCTGAGCAGTGTTACTAACAAAGCCTGGATTCCTGTGGACTGATGTCCTTAAAATCCTCAGCTCCCCTCTCCGCCGTGCCTGCCCTCTCCCGCAGTTGTGTCCCAGTTGGCCGGCCGGGATGCGCGTGCTGGTCGCCAGGCAGCTGCTTCCAGGCGGGATGTATAATGATCATGTTTTGCCTGCCCTTTCTTCAGTGAGCTCACCAATTTTGGTCTCACTTCAGTACTCAGCCACTGATTTTACATAACTTGTGGAAACTTAATTACACCTGAACCCTCCCCTCTCTCTCGCTGGTGAACTTAGTGGAAGTTGACAACATGTTTAAAAGTTGTTGAGGGGAGCCTGTGTGATTACAGGAGTCGCGTTTACTTTGGAAATGGGACTAAAAACATACTCCATTTTTAACAGATTCTTTTGCGTCCACAATCCCATCAGGAAGTATGACATACTGTGTTGAAAGCCTTGCCTCTCAACCAAAAGGAGTCATTTCAGTGCTCAGGCATTTTTAGCAGGAATGTCTCTCATTTTTAGTAAAAAAAGCTTTATCAATCTGGAGCTCTTCCAAAGCATTTAAAGCTGATACAGAGCAGTGGCAAATGGCCACGTTACTTCTGTTCAGAAAAGCAGCTGACTGCTTTTTTTTTGTGTGTGTTTTAAGGTTTTGCTTTGTCTTGAAGCAGCAGCCGAGCCACTGCTGCTGCCTGTGGGTGACACTCGATACCTCATCTGTGCGCTCTGCTGCTTAGGCAGCACCCTGTCAGCCAGCCTGGCCTCCTTTGGGAGGGCACAGAGGTGGGGCATGGAGACAAATTAACTTTTTTCACAACCTAGAGGTGTTAGCTGCTCCCTCTACATGGATGGGAAAGGGGGAAAGGTCTCTTAACTAGTTTCAGGAGATGCTGGTTGTTGAAGCTGGTCTTCTCGTTGGTGTCATCATGCCATTGGGGTTTCACTAGGATTAATATGTTGAGTTGCCTGTTCTTGGACGAAATGTCAGAAGCAGCCTCTTGATGCATTGATAGTTCAGGGAGTGAAATTTGGGTGAAAGCAACAATTTGCTTTTTATTAGATTAGTTTTACTGTATTTATTTAGTATCCTGAATTGTCTCACCCAGAGTCTGACAAACGCTGGTGCTGGGGAGCCAGAAGTGGGGACAAGCTTGTTCTTTTTGGGGGCAGCTGGCTGTAGATCAGCCCAGCTGTATTTGGGATGGTGTTCTCAGACTGCCTTTTGGGGTGGGGTCTCCTTTCCTTTTATCCTCTAATGCAAATTAAGCTGTTATTGACTGGTTTTATTCCTGTAGAAAAGGGAATTAAAACACAAGGTTTTCCAGAAGTGGAGGTGTTAAAGCTCCGAACTCCCTCCCTGGTATCTTTTGTCAGTGTGAGGCTTATGCCTGTTTGTAGCAAACAAAGAGCAGTGTTGGGGATGTTCTCAATGCGTATAGACTCATGTGATGTCAATAAAATTAAATCTTATTTGTTGTTTTGTTGGTTTTTGGGGTTTTTATGCAATAAGGCATCAAAAATCAAGATTAGTTCTATTTAATTTCTTCATTTTGAAATAGAGGAATGTTTTAAAGCCCAGTTTAATTATGTGGTCCTCTGCACTAGTCTTAAGAATTCTCCTACCTTAGGAATGATCTGTGTATTTTTCCCATTTTTTTTCTTGTCCTAGAGCTAATGGAAGTTAATATGTTGCAATATTTTAGGAAGTCAAAATTATGCAGACTGCAAATTACAGTAATAAGTCTCGATGATACATTAAGTGAAGTAATCAGAAATTAGGGTGAAAATTACAGTCTTCTTTCCTTTGGGGAAAAAGGTTTGGGAGGATAAGGAGGATAAATAGCATTCCTAACTTTTAGGGGTTTTTTTACATTTTAAATATACTTGATATTGGTGTGCTTAGTTTACACAGAGGCAGACTGGCAGAATTACTTAAAGTGAAGCTGACTTTTAAAATCCTTTACTTAAATATAAGTTTGTGAAAAAATAAGAATTATTTTCAATCTGAGATCAGTATTAATGGCCCTGTAATAGGTTTTCATGTGGCAGCAACTTCTTTCATTCTTTTTTTTTAAATACGAGTGCATTTTCTGTTTATTTTTAAATTAATTTAGCTATTAAACTGGAGCATGTGATAAATAACTCATTATCATAACTTCCTGGGCTGCTGATATAACAAGTGTATTTAAAACATCCCTGTTCCCTCTCATGCCATCTGTTTTACACCCATTATGTCAAATAGTCCTAATGAAAGGTGCTTTATTTGGTTAGAATCCTTCTGATTAATTATTTCCCAAAATATTATTGCTTGTGTAACTACAAAGTGCTACATAAAGGTTTCTTTTAGCTTGAAGTGAAATTTTATATTCTTCTTTATTCCTCTTGAAAATTATTGTATTTAAAGCAAACATCAATTTCTGCATAATGCAGACTGAAGGGGTCCATTATTCATGGTGCTTTGGAAGACTCTGAGCCATATTTCCCAAGGCAGCAAAATCAGCCAGCATAAATCACTTACAGACAGATGTGTTGGGGGGTGGGGAGGTTGCCTTTAAAAGAGAGCATTAGGCATTGGGTCAGGTCTTGGAAAATTGAATTTTAATTAGTAACTTGCATGTCTTACAAGTTAACAGGATAAATGGTCAGTGGCTCAGGCATTTCCCACAGGATATTGTACACATTTGGTAATCAGTGTGCTGCTTCTGCCTGTGATATCTGAAATATCCTCATAACTGAGTAGTCTGTATTTGCATTTACCTGATGTATTGAATGATAAAGGCCTTACGTTCTTTTTTTAAGTGATGAAATATAAATCAAGTATATTGGGATTGTACAGTCAAGCGTAAATCAGCGCATGGATGGACAAAATTTAATGAGCTTTTAAACTAACTGCCGTTGTCTTTTGTAATTGACACTTCTAGCAGCAGATTCTAAATTCCCCATGTACCTGGGAGATGTAATGCAGAATTTGTAGGAATATGTTCATGTAGCTTTTTGTAGGCAAACATGACAAAACCTCCAAGACTTCTACAGATTAAAATTAGTTCTTTGCAAGATCAGTGCCTGAAGGCCTCATTAATTTTAACACCACTTATAATTGATTCTGGGAAGTAACAGATGTTAGTTATATTTTACAATCTTCAGTTCAAGAAAACAGTATATACATGAAGTCTGCCGGTTTTCAGGAGACATTACTAAATCTGAATAAAGCCTAAAATGGCATTTTCTCTTCGGCTGGTTTTTAGACTGTACTATAACTAGTCTGATTAATGAAGAAATCATTTGATGTTATTGATCTATTAGCTGAGATTAGTTATTTTGATCTGTTGTGGGAAGCATTTGGTCAAGAAATTAGAACAATTAAGTGTTCTGTGGTGCTGAAAACCCTAATGAACTTTATATCTTTGCTCATTTGCACCTTGCCTCCAGTACTCTCATAAAAATATTAAAATACTGTATGGGGGTTATGTCTTCCATTGTCTACTTAGAAATAAATATGGAACTTTGCTACGTGTTCAAGTAGAAAGGCTTTGCCTCCATCTCCTTTCTTTTAATGTTAAACAGTTTTCATGCTCAATCTGATAGAGCACGACTGATTCCATGGTTCCCTTCTCAGCCTCAGGCTGCTGCCTCCCCCTCCTCTGCCTTCTGAACATCTATACCTTTCAATGTAGGTGAAATAGTTAAAAAAACCATTGAAATAAAGTGAGAAGTGATTGTTTTGATTAATACTTCTGATACCTAATCTATTCACAATCCTATAAGGTGCAATCCTATTTTAATAGATTTCCAGAACTGAGTGTGTGTGCACAGCTGCTGTTCTGATGGTGGTCCTGCAAAAGTGTAGAATAACAATTGCTCTTCCTTTTTCTGATGTAACTAGCCAGAGAAGTTGGTTTTAAATAACTTTCTCTCCTTTTTAAAGTCCAAAATTAGCAACATCAAATGTGTCTTTGTTAGATGACTGCTGGAGATTTGTCTTTTTCTTCCGCTACCTTGAGGGAAGAAATTTAGATCTCTTGGTATATGTTCCTCTTGCAAACTTAGGTATTCATATCAAGCCTAAGTCTAAAGTATTTTACCAAACACTTCAGTGTTTCCTTGAGTTTTGCTGATGGATGAAGGTTTTGTTTGGTTGTTGTTATTGGGGTTTCCTGGGGGTTTTTTTGGTTTAATACTTTTCTCATTTTACCAGTAGGAACCAGCAGTAGATGGCCAGCATGTGTGAACAATGCAGGGAGGCCTCTACAGCTACACCTGAAGCATTTCTTATCTTCACAGAAAGATATATAGAGCCTTCAGAGAGTGTAGTTAAAGCTCTGTTGTCTAGAAGACTTTCTTTTCCCCTAGAGGATTTCTGGGCTAATTTTTTGCTTGCATAGGATGCTCCATAAGAATTCAGCTGATCTGTTTTCCAGTACAATATGCAATTTCATTAGTTTATTTATAAAAACACATTTACTGTTACTAAATAAAAACCCTTAACAACAACAAATCAGCATTTCAAAAGACTTGTAGATTATCAAAGTAAATACATTGAAACAACTATTCCTAAATTCCATTTGTTTGGGACAACAACCGTTCTAAGTTGGCACTAAAGTTCTGGTAGTAATTTAAAAAAAAAAAATAAGTAAATTCAGATGTGTTGCTGTCGGGTCAAATTAAAATAATTTATTTAAAGTAATTATAAATCTAAAATTTGGTTTGTGTTTCAGAAACCCTTGCAGAGTTTTGTATGGCGCTAAATGCTTTCCACATGCAGTAATGGAAGCATTAATTTGACATACAGGCTATAACTGAAGTGAGGGCCAGTGCCTATGTGGTCACATTGTGCGAAGATCTGTCCACATTTTTGCTGTTGCTCAGTATTGCTGCTTTCCAGTGAAGTCAAGTTGAGCTGGTGTGTGGAAAGGAATTTTAATGTGTGGGCTCAGGCAAAATATATTACGTGTATACTGCTGAGGACAGCTACTGACCATTTTATAAAACCACAAAAAGTGCTGTTCAGTGCCTTTATCAAGAATGCTTTAGAGTTAACAGATTAAAGTAGCTTTAATTGGAGTAAAGATTTTTTTCCTTTTTTTTTTCCTGTGGAGCTACAAGTGCATTGATTTCATAATACATGAAGACGGAGGGGGCCTGTAACAGATCTAAGTGTGAAATTCCTAGGTTTCTATGCTAAAATGACACTTAAATGTTGAAAAATCGGGATCATTTTCTTTAATCTTGAGCTCCAAAAATTAATGTGGCAGGATAAATGAAATAATTTTGTGGTATATGAAAAACATGATTATTTGAAATATTTTCGTCTTCTACACTTATTGGTCTTACTAAGCAGCTTAAGGAAATCAATGCTTCATCTTGACTACAACAGTTTGTAAATCCAGAAGCTAGATTTGGAATTTTAACTAATTTTGGTTTAATTCTGTTTACTTTAACGTAAATTTGTATTTTAGCAAGCAAATTTCTGACTCAGCTTTGATGTCATCTTTTTCACACAGACTGAGTGCAGGTAGATCTCAAGCCATTCACTGTAACATTTTAAAGATGTTACTGTTTAACGTAAAGGGTTTTTTTTTACAGTTTCCTTGAAATTGTTGTAGCCTAGTCTGAGAAAGTGTAGGAATGTTCATAATTAGCATTGTCAGCTCAGTCAACACTTAGGAAATGTGTGTTACCGTGCAGTCTAAGGGCCTAATGAAATATATGGTATTTTTTCCCAGAGACACTCAGCGGAAGATAAATGATGCTTGTTTACTCATTAGATGTGATTGCAATCCTGCTGGAAACTATGATCTAGTAATAGGATATTTTAGTGGAACACGCTATTGGACCATATTCTTGCTCTCCTTGCAGCTCTGAAAGCAGACAGCTTTGTTCTTTGAACTGCTAGGTTTTTCCTAAAAGAACTCAGTGGGGTGCTCCAGCGCTTTTTTATCTTTCACTACTCCAAGATTCGGTAGTAAAGCACTGAGTTGCTTCTTGTGTCAAAAGCTGCTTATTGCATTCAGTGTCTTACCACAATTGTGGCCCTTGGGGAGAGGGAGTCCTGTCGTAGCATTATTGATGATATGGCTGAGTTTACTCTCATCTGATCAGCACGTTAGGCTCAATTTCCCCTCCAACTGCTAAAGCGAACCTAAAAGTAAAATTTTATAATAAAATTACAACTGAACCTTTGTGTTGAGAAACTGAATTCGTGGTAATCTCTAGCACATACTCAGGTGGAACTTGTGTTTTTGAAACTTGGGTAGAAACTGGGTCAAATGCTTCTACAGTCTGTTGGATACTGGTGATTTTTACAGATCCAACTCAAAAGAAAAAACTCACTGGGAGAAAGGAAAAAGAAAATGTTGAATTAGCTTTTCTGTAAAATGATTGGAAAGTACTGAGAGCAGCTGAAACCATGCACGTACCTTACAATATTCTGTTGTCCATACAAGCAATTTCACTTGCCTCAGAAGCAAGTAAGAATTGAGGGGGAAGTGCACAATTAGAGATGAGGAGGGGAGGCTCACCAGCAATCTGTGCTAACGTGTGGGGTGTATTATGGAAGGAGTTGCTGAAATCTCAGCTAGAATGTGATCTGTGTCTTGATTTACGTTCCCCTCCCTTCTAGAAACAGTTTCTAATATAGGAAGGTCAAATTCTGCCCTCAGACGTCTCTCTGTAGTGCCCATGAGACACAAGAGGAACATGCTTAAAATCTGAGGTGATAAACGTATAACACAAGGTGTTCTTAAGCCATAGTAGCTACTTGTCCCTGCAGTTGCCATCATTTAATTCCAGTGATTAGTAAAACATTTTAAGATCGCTCAAATATGAAAGGCACACTATTGTAACTGAGTTTAATCCTACCAAAAGCCACTCTTCCCTTACAAAATGCTTCCTGTCCTTTTTTTTTTTTTAAAATTAGGCACAGTAATGAAAGGCTGGAGGCTGATGCTTAAAGTTTATCTGGCTACAGTGAACCAATATTAGTCACCTTAATAGGTATCAGTGTGCTAATGGTATAATCTTTTGTGGTCTTATGCTAGATATTCAGAAGAGGAGAATTATTTGCGTAGATTTGAGGAAGAATGATGATTGATAAGAAGGCGTTTTCCTTAATTTTTTTATTACTTTAATATTATTTGCCAAATCCTGTTTGTTCTTCTGTTTGTTTTAGTTGGCCTTCAGCCTATTTACTTTAAGAATAAACTGGAAACATCTAGACCCAATCATACTTTTCAGGTGGATTTGTGAATTTTTCTCATACATAGTTTTTAAATCACGTTTTAAAGATATTTTAAGATGTCTCTGACAGGGAGTAATAGAAGCGTTTGTATTACAGGTCAAAGAAAATTACAGAGGTGTCATTGTGTTTGTACAGTCCCGTTGAAACAAAAGGCACATGCTCACTTTGAGGTTTCAGATTGTGTAGATATACAAAAGTTTGCATCACACCTACATAATTCACATGGATGGTCTGTCTTCACTGATACACAGTGAAGTGCATGGAGCATTTAAACCGGGAGGCTTTACATATTGTAAGGTCTTAATCTTTCTAAAGAGGTATCATTGATAAGAAATGATAGATTTCAGTGGAGGCAGAGCCTTACTGGGCAGATTAACATTAGCTTTCTGCTTTACTTAGCTCCTTACTGTGTTAGTCCAAAGCTTGACATGTCTCCATTCCAAAGCAGCCTGGGATTCTTAAGTGGTGATATCATCAGTGAGAGAAGATAAAGATCGACTGAACTAATGTGCTGAGGCTAGTAACAATGTGGCAGAAGTTAAAATTTAAACAGCTTTCATTCTTCTTTGTTTGATTTTTCACACTGCAAACTAAATTATTCCCTTATCTGATTGAAAAACTTTAGCATGGTGGTGGTGTCTGCTTCATTTTTTTGCAACTTGAAAGAACATTAAATGCTTAAATCTTTCTACATCAAGGGAAACTAATTACATATACCTTGAAGTTAATCTGTTATGTGTTCAGATCTTTATAGCTGAATTGAGCTGGAAAAGCATACTTTATCTTTAAAGGCAGCAAAATTATTGTGTGAGGTGTAGTGGTTACCAGCAAGACATAGAAGTGAAAACTAAATTGAGACTTGTCTTGAAACTCCTACTCCTGAAAATTTCAGTCATGATGTTCTTAGCTCTTTTTACCATTTAGCTTCTATCATCGGTTAGTATCTGGTGATGCAGGTTGGTATACTCTTGATTTAGTATTCGTATCTTCTAGGGCGAGTCAGAGAAGGGACTCAAGAAAAGAAGAACCTTTGTAAATCTCATATTTCTCCACCCGTGTAATAATTCTCCCTGACCCATTATTTGGTCTACTTTTAAAAGCACAAACCACCAACCTCTGAAGGTCTTACTTAGCATTATCTCACAGGCTTTTAAGACTTAATTTTGGAGTGACTTTTCTAAGACCTTTCAAGTAACATATTGATACACATTTCAGATCTGTGATCTCGAGTAGTATGTGCAAATTTCGGTGGGCTGGACAATAACAAAGTTTTAAGATTTGTGTATCATCATAATTCGTAGAATTCTTCCATTGTCACGTGGTACTTTGGAATTAGTTGTGTTACATCTTCCTCTAATACTATTCAGAAAACACATTAGCGTTTACTCAGTAATCATATTATGCAAAAAGAGTGTCCAAGAACCTTTATGGATTTTTTCCAGCATCTGTTACTAAGAATTTGTAAATTAAATAGATTCAACATGGCTGGACACGGCTCTGTGCTAGCTCACATCAATTGCTTCAGCAATTAAAACACTCAGGTTGTAAGCCTAACAGATTTTCATGAAAACTAACAGAGTTTTTTATTTTTAGTGTATTATTGGTACCAGACACTTACTTTTTATGTAGTTTTACCTTCAAATGTGAAACAAAAGAGAAAAAGCTTCAATTTTTCTTTATGACAGTAAGAGTACAGGAACGTGTTAAGAAAAGAGTGAGTCTATCTGAAGTAAGAGTTGGTAACTTTATTTCTCTGGTTCACATTACACTGTGCAAAGAAGCTGTTCACCTCCCATTCTAAATCATTTTCATTTTACCAGCTGGAGAAGATCAGAATAAAATGGACCCATCCCTTTTCTCAGTCCCTGGTGGTGATGATGATCCAGCATTTGTTTTTCATTCAAACCACATGTTGAATAAGTGGAAAAGAGGAAATACATGCTGGTCATAGGTCAGGTGCAACAGAGTTTATGTAGATTTATTTTCTTTGTAGCATCTGCAATCCTGCATTTAAAGCCATTGAATGTTGTTCTGCTTCCAGTTATTTTGAGGCAGGTTTTCTTATATAATGACATTTCGGGTTTTGGGTTACCCTGCTGGCCAGGCATCCAGCCTCCAGAGCTGGAGAAGCAGCCTGATCCTGCAGATGAAACTCTGCAGCAGACTGGCTCTCCAGAACTCAAACTCCTGCATGATCTCATAGGCTGGAAGCTGACCCTCTTTGTTTCTGGCCTCAAATGAAGAAAGCTAAGCCAGAAAAAAAACCTGGAAAAGTATTAGGATGATAATGAGGAGCTGGGGTGAAGAACTCCTTGGGCATGTAGGAGAGAATGAGGAGGAAGGAGCACGAATATACTGCAGTCAACAATGTGAATTTAATTTTTAGGCAGGTATAGATTATCAGCTGAAGGTTTCAGTTTTCTCATAGTATTACAAGTTACATGCTCATTTAATTAGTGCTCCATTAGAACTGCAATGCTCGTTGCTTGTGATTGAAGGAGCATCAGGAAAAGTGATTGTATAAATTGATATCAGCTTTATTTGTTGTCTTTATTATTCAAACACTTCTAGTCGTGTTTTAATAGCTTTGACTAAATTATGGATGATGTGCAGTTGGTTAGGAATTTGAAGGCAATAATTTCAAATTCTCTTAAATGTGCCAGCCAGCCAAAACTCAGTATGCATTTACAGCAGCTATTGTGCAGATTTATAGCTAACATTTTTTTCTATATTTTTTTCTTATCACTACAATTTAAGCTCACTTTTCTTCAACTTGTCAGCATTATAAAGTACATAGAATGAGAATTAATAGCTTACAACAGGATGAATTCATTTTTGCAAGAATCAAGTCGGGAAAAAAGTGAATCCCAAATGGGCATGAGGGGGTGGGAAGAAAAAAAAGAGCATTCTTCACAATAATAATAATAAGGAAGTACTGGAGGAGGTTGCCAACAGAGGCTGTGCAGTCTCCACTGTGAAAAGTTTTTAAACCTTGAGTGGAGGAGGTCCTGAGCAACTTGATCTAACTGTGAAGTTTGTTCTGCTTTGTCCTAGAGGTTGGAATAGATGACCATTGCAGGCCTCTTGCAGTCTAAATTTTTCTAAATTTAAAACACAAGAATTAAGTCTGAGCTGTACAAAGGCTTGGACGTATTAGAAGGGAAAAAAGTCCTTATGTCCCTTCTGTTCTTCAGAGCTATAAACATGCCTTTTAAAATACTGAGGGAATGCAATGGGAACTGTGGGACTAAATATCAAGTGTCACACCAGAGACTTAAGAACCCAGTTTATGGACAAGTATCTTAACAGATACTTTATATGAACAGTGAGGAATTCTTGAATCCTCCTTTTGTAATGAGAATGGTTTCACCTTTTTTTAACTTGATGATCATGTTTTTTATTCTCATTTAATATGACAGTTGGTGATTTTTTTGTTGTTGTTTTGCCTTTTTTTTGTCTCTAATTTCTATTAGGAATAGGAGGCCTGCAAGATTTTGTGCTGAAGTCTGCAACACTGTCAACATCACCTGCTTGCCCACCGTTTACACCTCTCAACTTCGAAGCTACCCCAATTGTGCGAGTAGCTGTTGAACCGAAACATCCAAGTAAGCTTGAAGGAGAAAGGGGGTGGTAACACCAACTCAGTGTGGCAGCAGGACAGCTTCCAGCCCTCAGTGATTTGGGTAGTTCATGATCTAGCCATTAAATCAGAGACTTGCCCAATATAAAATAAATGTGTAGGTTGCCTGGAGGGCCGTATGTGAGTTGTTCCAGCTGCCTCACTCGTGTCTCAGTAGCTGAGGAGACACGGGAGAACTTGCTGTGCCCTTTTGTGACAGCTGTTCCACAGGTCAGGCACTACATGGTGCTAGCACTTCCTTTACTGTGAAGGTG
The DNA here is from genome assembly GCA_013397725.1 of Rhagologus leucostigma. Taxonomy (NCBI): domain Eukaryota; kingdom Metazoa; phylum Chordata; class Aves; order Passeriformes; genus Rhagologus; species Rhagologus leucostigma. Next base: position 1,034,755 of record VZTD01002215.1, read on the forward strand.
AGCAGATGTGTGGGTTCTCCACGTCTGCTGCCATTCTTGTGTGTGTGTCATTAAGCTTGTGGTGCAGATTTGCAGTACTGCTTCTCCTTGATGCCCCCACCCCACTTCTTCCAAACCTGAGAGTGGGATATCTCTGGCTTTGTTTGAATTTCAGCCCAATTTCCATTTGTTGCTGTAGCATTGCTAGAACCAATATAACTGGTTTTATGTTCCGTTGCAAAATACTCTAACGCTAAGATTACGTGTTGTTTTAGAGAGCTATTGGACAGCTTGGCAGCTGTTTGTTTCATGTGTTTGAGTAACAGATAATCATATATTGTACATTCTACATTTGTTAAAGCAGTTTTGAAAGTATTGGAAATTACTGGTTCTGCTAAGTGTAGTATTAAGTTCAAAATGTTAAAGGAATGTAATTCTAGAACTACTGACCAATTTGGGGGTAATTTTTGTTCCTTAAGAAACGAAGCTGAACCATTCTTGCACCATGACTTAGTTTGTCCTTTTTGGTAACTTCTGATTTGGGATCTGAACTAAATTTGTTAGGGGGACAGAAGCCTGAAAGGTTGTTACACTTGCAGAAGTTTCCTGAAAATCCACTGTTGCTTGCAGTAAGTGGAAGGCAAGCAAAATGTGGCCATTGCAGTTGCCCAGAGAGCTGTGTGTAGTCTTGAGGTGGCCCTTGCACGTTGTCACATGTGTGCACCGGACTGCCACATCAGACCTGCTTCAAAACTGCATCTGCTTGTGTGGAAAAATGACTCATAGAAATATAAATTATTTCCCTCCGTACGTTTTACAAAATTTCTGCGTGTCTTCACACTCCTGTCAAAATCTTCCTGTATGGTTACCATAAGCCCTAGCAGCAAAAAAAAATGTACTCATCACTCTGTGAGCTTAAATGCAGAGACAAAGTTGAAATTCTCTGTTCAACTGTGTTGGCCATGTGAACTAACACTGCTTTTTTTCCACTTTTTATTTTTATGTTTGTTTTTCAGGGGTAGTTGTCTATTACACTCTTACAAGCTCAGCAGTAAATAAACAGTATCATATTTCTTTTAATAGTCTCCAAGTGAATGACAAGTTTAATGTCACTCTTCCTTCTGAATATGAATATACATTCCTGGAAAGCCCTGGGGTATTCTCTAGTGCGTATGTAAAATAAAAAAAGAATTCATAATTAATTTCTTTAAATTGAGTTCATTATGAAAGGCTGCTGACATGAGGTGTTTATGCATAGCTTTGATGTAATCTAGCCAAATTTGACTCAGCTGTGCTTGTTCATTCTCCATTAACTTTAAGACAGCTCTTTTTAAACACCTTCATTTTAGGGACAGCTGTGATTTGTTTCACTGAAAAGCTCTCACATTCCTGATTTTTCCCCTTTTCAGATTTTAATTGCTTTAAAGCTTTCTAGTGGCTTCCAGCTACTTTGAAATCCTTCCTGTGCTTTACTTGCTGCTATACCTTCTAAGTAATCCATATGGAATACTTTTTACTTTTATTTTAGTAAAGTTAATGTTATTATTTATGTATTTGGAGCATTTTAAGCATTAGCAATTTAGAAGTTCCTACACTTAGTTATGAAAGATTGCAGGGAAATGCAATTATTTACTGAAAGATGACTTTAAAAAGTTGTAATAGATAAGAAAGATTATAATTTGGTAATTTGTGAAAATGAGGAGTGAAGTCCTGAATTTTTTAAACACTTCATTTCCATAAAATTTAGGGGTTTTATTGGTTGTGAGCTGTTCATGAGCTGTATCTGAATTTAATTGTGTATAGGAGGCAACATAGCGTAGTCATAGTCAATAGCTGACTTGTTCTACTAAACCTGTTGTAAAGCTGTGTAAACAAAAAATGTGCAATCCATTGAAGTGTGGTGTGTACCGTGGTTATAATTGTATGATGTGAATTTTGTCATCAGTACATAAATTGTTGGTGACAAATTCTGAGTACAGCTTATGTTTTCAGTTGCTGCTCTTAAACCCCACGCTGCTCTGTGTGACTCATAAGCAGAAAATTGCCCACTGAAAGTTTTTGCTTGTTCCTAAAATACCTATTTGTGTTTAGGCTTCCATAAAAATGAGTGTTACTATTTCTCAGTTTGTCTACCCTATTCTGAGTATTTCTTTTCCAGTATTCCTTTGTTAATAATACACTGTTTTTCCAGGTGATATGCCTCAGCTGGTCAGAGGGATGAAGCTTTTAAACCAAGCTGATCCGTGTGTGCAAGTTTTAATCCAGGAGACAGGAGAACATGTGCTGGTGACAGCAGGAGAAGTTCATCTTCAGCGTTGCTTGGATGACTTGAAAGAAAGGTTAGAGGGGCAAGGAGGAAGAAATATTTTTAGTTCAGTAGGTGTCTGTTGTATTTCTCTGTCAGATGGATATCTTTGATTTATATTCTGGTAAAATAGAGCTTTATCCACGAAGAGTTTTTACCATTGGGTCATAAATGTACCTTTTTGTAGCTATAAAATTATCTGCAGTGGGGCAGAAGGCACCAGCTTATCACTTCTAAACATCTAACACACACTTGGGGCACTTTCTAGAGATTAGAAATTGCAGTAGGTTCAGGAGTCCAGTTAAGAATGTAATGTGGCATTTGTACAAAATAAATATTGAGAGGAATTGTGTCTGATAAATGAACTCTGAAAAATTAGAAAGCACCAAGACCAAAATTGTATGTGCACACTCTATCCTTTGCTTTTTCTCATTGATTATTTTTTTCAAATGTTAATGTGTTCTCATTCATGAGCAGTATTTTTTGCAAGCACACATGCATATATTTAGCATCTTCTAAACTTTCTTCAAATGGTAGAAGAACAGATGTCTGAAACAATCCCTTCCTGTAACTTCATTTACTACAACATTTCTGGTACTTCTGCCACATACATTTACTGTCATTTTCTTTCTGAACCAAAGAGCAAACCCGATGAATGGTTGAGTGTTTGTCTTACTGTACCCATACTCATTTCAGTTAATATCACAGAACAGTAATTTCTTATGAAAATTAAGACTGGATCACTTGTAAAATTGGATGTATGTTTTAATGGTTATCCTCAGTACAACTTAGTGCAATTTATTTTTACTTCTTCTAAAAACATAGTATTACTTATTGATACATTTTGCTCAAATGTAATGTGTTTAAGCAAAACTGGTTGAGCCTGTCTTTAGCTGCAGTTTGCATAGCAGGATTGTATAAATGTCTCTTTATTACTGGCAGTGGTCCAGATCTGGGGAAAAAAAAGATAAAATAATGCTCCATGACACGGAAATGGGATTATGGTGAGCAGCTAGTAGAACTTACTTATATACATTTCTGTACATTTACATGCCTAACCTTCTGTTTTGTGTACATAATTTTGGGTTTTTTATATGAGTCGTAATCTAATTTGGCTTTTGTTGAGAGAATGATAGCCTGTCAGAAGTGACCATTTTGTATCCCTTGCTTGTATTCCTGGAGAAAATGTCAGTGTTCCAAACTACCAAAGCTCAAAACCGCTCTGTGCTTGTGGCATCGTGAGCAGAAACAAGAAACACCTGGAGACACAGACAGACAGGGCTCCCACCTTTGTCCTGCTCGACTGTGGTTCATGATTTCTCACTTGGGTGCCAGCTCCCCAAAGGAGTTGGGAGCAGGTGTGTTCACTTTGGAGCTCATGCTCCTTCTAGATCTCTCAGGATTTGGCATATTTTAGTTGCCATCCCTCACACACCATCTCGTGGCACAAGAATTGTCCCTTCCTTCTCTCCCCATTCTGTAGAAGAAAAAGTCCAGAATGGGATCCCTGTCTTGCTCCACTCCTCATGGATTCTGTGTAAATTTTGACAGTGGTAAACTGGCACTAGTTACCCATTAAAGTGTGAAGAGGAAAAGTGCTCTGAAATGTTAGTTTTAATTAGCTCTCTGCTTTTCTGTATAAATGTTAAACTTCTAAGTGCACATAATTTGAAATAGCAAATTGTGAACTAGGGATCAAGACAGCATATCATAACCTTAAAATGTGACCCACAAGTTTTTCCCCAAAAATATTGGGAAAGGTTATTCAAGATGGTTGAGTCACACTTGAAGTTGGGGGGGCAGGATCCTGATGTTGGCATCTACCACAATTGCATCAACTGAGTTTCACAGATTGATGTTTTTGAGCTAGTTACAGCAACTGAGGAGGTTCTGCTGCATTCAAACTACATTGCATTGTCAAGATTTTAATCAGACTTTTTCAAAGGCACATATTTAATTTTAGCTTTCCCACTGTGTATTTAGAAAATTACGTTCAAGTGGTACTTACTGTCAAAGATGTGGAGGGAACAACTAAAAGATCTGTCATCTAAATGATTAAATATGGATGTTCTGCTTGATTTCACCAAATTTATATTTTTTCTTCCCAATTAGTTCTTTTTGAATGGAGTAAGAAATTAGACCTTGTAGCTTTAAACGTTTTATTTTCTGCATTGTACAATAGAAATTTTTACAAATTTCTGTCCCAGGAGCATTGCAAATACTAAGCATGAAGGGATTAAGTTACCCTTTTCAGAATGAGAAACAAAGAGAATTAAGGTAGTGGTGGCATTGTGGGGGGGGTTGTGTTTGTTTTTTGGTGTAATGCAAATCCTTGGAAGAACTGCAAAAAGAATAAATCTCCTGGGTTTGATTCCCATGGAAATAAAGCTTACAATTGTATTTGCTTTTCTTCCTCAACTTTTTTTATCACTGCCAAAATTTACCAGAACATAGGAAATTCTGGTTAGTCGTTCTGTAGTCGTTTAATGAACCTGCTCAGAACTCATGGGTGGTTAAGAAGAATACACAGCTCTGATCCTTGAGCCTGTCAGATAATGAATAATTCTTCCTTTTTTCTTGCCGTCATTCACAACATTTGACGTACCTAAAATGCTTCACCTGGCTTTAAAGCATCACTTTATAGCATGATGCTTTTATAATAGTGGTTATCAGCCCAAAAGGACAAAGCTCTGTTCAGCTTTCCCAGTGCTTCATCTTCTCAGGGCATCTCCCTCTGTGAGCAGCTGTGCTGGCTCACGCCATGTCCGTCTCAGTACCGTGTCTGAGCTGTGTGGCCAACGACAGGAATAGGAGGAGTAAAGTTGGAGTAACTGTGATGCTTTCCCAGGCCTCTCTCATTTTCAGTCCAGGGCCCTCTGTGGTTTGGTTGTCAGTTAATCCTGGTCAGCCTTTCTCATGCCCCACTTGATTTTGTAGATCTCTGTTGCACCCTTGGAACATCTGAAGGCTCCTTGTGCTTGTGTTCCTTTGATCATCTTTATTCTCAGTTTTTTTCTAGTTCTGTTTCGTTTGAGGGCAGAGCACAGTGCAGCACGTAGTTTCCAAGATGTGGGTGAGCCAGTGATTTATGCAGAGGCATAGCAATGCTTTTGCTTTTATTTTCTTGAGTTCCTTTCCAAATATTTCTGAAGACATAAAAGGCAGTGCTTCTTTTTTGAAGTACATAAAATTTGAGTTTGAAATGCATTACCTAGTAATCTATGTTGCAATCAGATTTCTTCATGAACATCTGTTCCATGTTAAGGGCATTTCCCTACCTCCTGCCCCCAAGTTTAAAACTAGTTTCAAGATTTTAAACAAAGTCTTAAACTTTATTTTGCAGGTTTGCAAAGGTACAGATTAGTGTGTCTGCTCCTATTATACCCTTCCGAGAGACCATAACAAGGCCTCCCAAAGTCGATATGGTGAATGAAGAAATTGGAAAACAGCAGAAAGTTGCTGTCATACACCAGACAAAAGAGGACCAAAATAAAATTCCTGAAGGAATTCAGGTTGATTCAGATGGACTTGTTACAATTAATACTCCAAATAAACAAGCTACTCTCAGCGTAAGAGCAATGCCTCTTCCTGAGGAGGTCACTCGACTTCTTGAAGAAAACAGTGACTTAATTCGAACTATGGAACAACTCAACACATCTCTGAATGAAGATAAAAAAACACATGAGATAAATCAGAAGACTCTTGATAGAATCAAAGAATTCAAACAAAAGTTGGAGAAAAGTCTTCAGGGAAGGAAGTGGAGAAATGCTGTTGATCAGATCTGGTCATTTGGACCACGGAAATGTGGGCCTAATATTTTGTTACATAATTTTGGGGGCTATAAGAGGTCTGTGTGGCAGTGCCTTGGGAACTCTGTGAAAGAAGTAGGTAAATACAGAGACTTTGACAACAGCATAGTGAGTGGATTTCAGCTGGCTACGCTTTCAGGTCCCATGTGTGAAGAGCCTCTCATGGGTGTTTGTTTTACAGTGGAAAAATGGGAAATAAATAAAGCTGGAGATACACTGTCAAATAGCAGGCAGGATTCAGGGGAACTTGATGCCACAAAACGTAAGCAAAATGAAGATAATGCTCTAGCAAGCAGCTGCACTGATGAAGGTCCCAATGCAAGTGAACAGCAGGACAGAAACCAAAGTGGTACAGACTCACCTGAGAAAATGAGTAAACACAAAGGAGAATTATTACTTGCAGATTGTTATGGCCCTTTCTCGGGACAGCTGATTGCCACCATGAAGGAAGCCTGTCGTTATGCTTTGCAAGCAAAACCACAGAGACTCATGGCAGCAATGTACACGTGTGAAATCATGGCTACTGCAGAAGTTTTAGGTAAGACCAGGACACTAAATCTTTGCCAAGAATTTGCTTTCTGATTTCCTAGGTGAGTTTTATAAATGAGACTGAATCAGAAGGTATAACTTCATTAAAGGTTTTGTCAGGAGCGTTATGTAGTTCTCCAGTAGTATTTACAGTATTCTGAATGAGAATTTAGCATTCTTCTTGCTTATCTGAACCATAGGCATAACTAGCAATGCTGCACCTTTTTGAAGTGCAAGATACAAAATGTAGCCTTTTTGTGAAGTTTTTGTAAGACCAGCTTCAGTACCATTAATATCAATACTGTGCCTCGTCCATGAAGAGATGGGAAACCTGTCCTGTTTGTAAAGGGAGTGCAGGATCTTAGCAAATGCCATCTCAAGATATTTTAATACAATAGTACAGAGATAAAATCAGGGAAAGGAATATTAAATTATTGTTGGTAATTGTGTGTTTTTAAGTAGCATCTGTATCCTTCTGGTATGCAAGTTGCTCAACCAGGTGCATGCCAAATGGTGTCATTTATATTACCTTACTACTTACACCTACTTAAACTTATTTTTATGACTACTTATGACACCACTTAACTGTATTTGTTCTTGGAGTTTTCCGTTGGAGTTGCTTGCACGCTGAATCTGATCCAATGCACCAAGATTTTCTTTAAAACTAACTTCTAATGCATTTAAACTATCAGCAATTTTACTTTGACTGTACTAATCATGACAGAAATTACAGTATATCCCACATACAATAATTATTTGGTTACTGTAAAAAAATCTCAGCTGCTGTGCACACAAACCTAATGATAGCAGTCCAAAGACCAAAAATTACAATTGTGTGTAATGAAAAGAAAATGCCTTTGAGTGAGCAACTGTTTAGTGCAGATGCATGATCCTGTTCTTTACTGGAGGTACCCTGTAGTAGGCCTGGCTAAGGGTGTGCTGACATAGAACTATTGGCACGTTAGCCTAAACATCAGCTGCTATGACATGGGACTTTGGCATGTCCAACTCTTTTCTAATGTGCAAGATTACTAATAGCTGTCCAAGCTGGACTTTGTACTGTTCCACGTTGCTGTTCCAGAAGGACATTGGCACAGTACTTCTGAGTCTCTACATCGAGCTAGAAGCAAGGTACCAATCTTTAAACCTCAAAAACACTGCATAAATTGCTATTTTCCAAAATACTCACTACCCAAAAAGCATGATTGTTTACAGTGAAGTAATAAACGTGCATTGGCTCATCAATTGTGCCATAAACACAAATGGAAACATGGCTTTCTAATGCATATATATATATATATATTTTTAATGAGTGTAATGTAGGACTCAGACATGCAAGCAAATTAGTCCACTCTAATGAATGTGAATTGTGTTGTAATGCACTTAGTTCATTAGAAATTAATGGGTTTCATTTTTATTGTGGAAACTTATGCTAATAAATTGCATCCTCATTAGGAGAAGTGAGAAGCAGGCCTTCTGTCCAGTCAGGCTTGGCAGTTGACATGTGTCAAACCACTGGCTTTTGTATCTCTATTTTTTCCTTTGGCATTCCCTACACTGATACCCTGTGAAGTTTAATATATCTCCATATTGATCTGCTTGTTTCTAAGATGTTAGATTCTGGGAAAGTGAGGTCTTGTGTGTTCTCAGAATATAAAGCTTTGTCCATCAGACTTTTCTGACAATGAAAATAAACTGAACTGAAGCAGAGGAGAGGAACAAGGACAGGGGAACAGTATTTTTAAATGTACAAGTTTTCTTGTGTGTTTATGATCTTGATCAACACAAATATATTAGTTTTTGTCTGTAAAATAGTTCTAAAAACATGATGTCTACTGTAAAGTCAAACATGGGCATTTTCACAGCTACTTTCGTGACATATACACTGTATTTTGATAGATTGAATACTAACTTGGGAAAGAAAATTGAAATTATCCGTGACTAACTTAAGACTGAATTTATAAACAAACCGACTGAACTCATTAAACATAATAAATATATAGTATTTCAGGTAAACTGCTTTTTTGTAAGTAGAATAACACTGCACTATCTGGGACAAGTACCACGTAGGGACATGGTGATCCAAGCAGATTTCTAACAGTAGCTAAGATACAGTTCCTAAAACACAATAATATTTCTTATGTGAGAAAAAAAGCAAGTTAGGCACGTAATCTGCCAAAGTGCCTTTTTTAAAACAGTGTAGACAGTCATATGGTTGTATAAAATGGATCTGGATGGATCCATACAGCAGTAATAATGTATTAAGTGTTACTCAGATGGCTCTGCACATTGTATGGCAGAGTATGTTGTTTGTTTGAATTTAGTGGGCCTGCTTAATTGATTGCCTTACAAAAAAAGAATTTTGGCCTAAAAAGTTAGGCGTTTTACTTAAAGCTGAAACTTCCTGAACAAATACTGACGTATTTCTCTTCATGAATGCAGGATATGAATATGTTGGTAAGCTGATTGGAATTGTGTCTCTGCAGGTCGTGTGTACGCTGTGCTGTCCAAAAGAGAAGGCAGAGTGCTACAAGAGGAGATGAAAGAGGGGACGGACGTGTTTATTATTAAGGCAGTCCTGCCAGTAGCAGAAAGCTTTGGGTTTGCTGATGAAATCAGGAAGAGAACCAGTGGCCTGGCCAGTCCGCAGCTGGTGTTCAGCCACTGGGAGGTAAAAATATCTATTCACTCCATCTGTTTTGGTGATCTATTTCCTGTAGATGTGGCAGACTGGAATAATAAGCAAAAAAGGTTAAGTTTTGGTCAAGGGATTTGATTAATTCCTTTTTGAAATGAGGAAAAAAATAGCCTTATATTATTTCTTATTGTAGATGCGCTGTTCAGAAATGCATTTATATTTTGTTTAGATGGGTTGCTTTTTTATTTCAATAGAAAGTAAGAAAAAAAAGAATGAAACTGATTCTTTATAAATGTGTTTTCCTGAATTTATATGCCCTTTTTCGTGAGTTCTCTGGTAAACTTGTTTGGGGAATGGGAAAAAAACCAAAACCACAAAACAGCCCCAACCTACCACTAACAGAAAAGAAATGTATCAGTAAATCTAATGCATATGAAAGTTAACCTCTTAAGGTCTAGCAGGCACTTGTCCTTCCATATTCCAAGCCAACATAAATTTTCATGCTTAAAAGGCAAATGGAATAGACATCCTTCTTTCAAAATTAAGTCTGCTGATAGTAAGCAGAGGTGTCCTCAAAATCATTCCCTTTGATCATCTTTGTCACTTAAAGAAATGAAGAGTTGAATGTGAAGGTGTAAAGGAAATAGCAAGTGAGAAAGCTGATAAGGAGTGTCATCAGCTGAGAGTGCAGTGTAGTTTGCTCTTACGATGTGGAGAGTAGATCTGCAGGGAGAAAAAGCAAAGGCTGTAAATCAGAGCTCCTTGTTCGAGACAAACACACCTGCGTTGGGCTCCTCAGAAGACTCCACTGAAGAAGCTAAAAGTGGCTTCAGGGGCAAAAGTCAGTGGGTACAAACTTCTCACCTTAAATTTTTTAAATAACTTCGAAGTCTAGGTTTTTCTGGGTTTGGTTGGGGGTGTTTGTTTTGGTCAGGTGTTCCTTTATTTGGTGTTAGGAAACAACAGAAGCTTTTGTAAATGGATGAAAAAATGTTTGTTTGTTTGCTTGATCTTCTGATTTATTTTGTCACCTCAGATGTCAAGTCTCTGAGTACAACCAACTGTAGATTTTTGAGGTCAGTGACACTCCCTGCAGTTGCCAGCTATGGGCTGCTTACCGCTGTTTGTCTGAAGTATGTGCTGGTTTTTCACACGGTGTGGATTCTTCATCCACAACTAAGTTGTCCTAGTAGGTAGTATCTGTAAAATATTCCACTAACAGTATTTCTTTGTTAGTAGTCGTGGTGACTGCCTCAGGAATTTTATGTGGATGGTAATGGAAAAGGAGGACATCTGCAAACTGGCAGTGTGCTAACAAAAGAGCTGGGAAGAGTATTTGAAAGAGTACTTGGAACAGTACACTTGGAAAAGTGCATTATGTCTTGCTTGGCAGTGGTACCTTACTGGTGTTAGTAAATGCAGGCACCAAGGACTTAGCTCTCCTCCCACAATATTGATTCATTTAATCTTGTAACTAAGTCCAACTTCACATAGAACCACGAAGGGAAGGGAAAAGTGGAGCTGCACAAAATGCAAAAAGAAAAAATGAAAAAAAAGAACTATCTTCCAGAGATGGTGTACACACAAAAAAATTGGTAAACTGCATCTTTTGAGTATAGGGATCTTGGTTAGAGCCAGTTACAGATCAGGTACCTCAAACCACTGAGTGCTGGCAGTACTGTGCACAGAAATCTTGTCAGTTTTGGATGTTCTCCTCTGAAGTGCAGCTGGTGAGGTTTTGTGGCTTAACTGGTCTTTTGTCTGAATGGCCTCCGACATCAGTGCCCTAAAGGAATATGACGTCAATTCCAGCTAACCATTGTTTTGTGCCAGTTTCTTTAGGATTTGTAGCTCCCATGCTCCAGCACTAAGCAAAAACGTGAACCCTGTGGCTCTCAAGCCTCCCCTTTTATCCCCAAGCCTTGGCATGTACTTTCACTCTCAGATGTTACAAATTTCACATAAGAAAATGTTCACACGTAATTATAGATACGCATAGGAGAGGGAGATTTGAACAACTGGCAGGATTTTGTAAAATTGACCCCCGGGAGAGATTATAATTGCAGCTTTTATGTTAAATGTATTGGCAGTAGGAAAAATTATTGTGTAAGCCAGTCACCTTTCCACCTGGGGAATCTGTCAGTGGGGGAGGGTTGGGTTTTTTTGTCTCCATGAAAGCCATGCTCACATATCTTTGTGATAAAATAAGCCTTTTACTAAGCCACTAGTAATGTTATCTCAGTGCAGTGATGGCAGAAGGATGTTACTCTCACACCATCAACAGAATTGTTAAATAAATACAATTTTCGGAATCTCTGGTATGACAGAGAAGCCGTGGTTTGTGTCTCAGCTCCTGTTTCTTCTCATTGAATTCTGCACAAAGTTGCATCAGGTGTTGGGCACGACTTTGACATTGTCACTTTACTGATGAATTAATGGTGTATGTATCTACATGATAAACACCAGCATTTTATTTGAATCCCTGTTATTTAATGCATCATTGTGTAAGATAATATGACGTGAACTTCGTGTAATCTTGAACTATTTTTTCCTTAGTGTTAAGAAGTGGAAGGAAGTGCAGTAGCTACTTGGTTTTGTTCTGCATTTCCTGTGTTACCGAGTGTGTGGCTGCTGCTTTAATTGCACACTGTCCAAACCCTTCCGTGGCATTCTGAATGAGCTCTGTGCTGCTGGTGTTTTCTCTGTGTACTCAGCTCATTAGCTGAGTACCTGGGACGTGTATTTGTCTACACAAATTCCTTCTAGTGTGTTGTTAATCCCGTTTTACACGAAGTGAAATAGACAGTTTGGGGGATTTTTGAACTTCCAAGGAGTTAATCTCATGGAAATCAAGTGCATAGAGTATGTTTAAAGAATTGAGGTTTGAGTTCACTCTTTTATTATTAAATTTCATTACCGTGATTTGTAGACTCTAAACACAGGAAGGTCAGGGATAGAGCCCACATTTAAATGAAGCCATTTTGGTCTCTGTGGAAATGATACTGCCTTTTTTTTTTCTGTTCAGTTAATGAATGTATTTTGTGTAGTTCAGATTGCTCCAGCCCCAAGGGATAGAGCAATACATATATCGAGGTCTATCCTGTCAGATACTCCTTTTTTATTAATTTCTTCTGGCATGCCTGTGCAATTTATTCCTGCCTGTGAAGGACAGCACCAAGTAACCATTAGTGGGAGCTTTCAGTTTAGTCCTAGCTAAACAAACTAATTTTAAAAGTTAGGCAAATGTTAGGTGTGTTGGGTTTACTTGGCAATAATTTCTTAGATTTCAGTATAAACTTTCTTTTTAAATCGTTAGTTTAAAATATTTAACTTTGGGATAATTATGAACTAGTTGTATTTTTTTAAACCTTGAATTAATAATACACCTTCAGTCAATGTATGTTTTTGTCTGAGCCTGTTTCCTTTGTTCTCAATTCTTTGCAGTTAAATCTTTTACTCAGTCATGTTATTTTGTCTTAATCATAAAATCAAGGGTTTTGAACAAGAAAGTATTTGTGATTGCACAATCCTTAGAATAACGGAACTCTCATCCCATTTGGGAAATCTGTGTTACAAGTGAAAAAAATAATGCCTGTGGCTCTACTGAGATGCTGATTGAATTTTCAGCAAGGATTGTCAAAGACATCTACTAGTTGTAAAGTTGTGAAATGTATAGTATTCCTGTTAAATCACATCTTTGAAATTGCATGAAGATTGGCTATTAAACACACTTTTATTCTTGAGGGGGCATGAGTGAACTGTAAACACATTTAATCAGAATTCTTTTTCATTATCTTTTCTAAGTAGAATAGTGCCTAGAACGTGCCTCAGGGCTCTGGAGAAAGGTAAGAGAAGGACTGTGTGTAATAATCGCTAGGAATATGAGACTTCTGAATGTGGAAGTTTTATATTCTGAATTTTAATTCATGCCTTTCGAATTGTAAGTCATTTTACAGCTCGGAAGATGGGGCTTAATATAGAAGTTGCTGGATGAGGTTGTTAGGCTTGCATTAAACAGGAAGCAGGCTGAGGTAATGAGAGAGAATCTGGTCTAGGCTTGAACTGTAACTTTACATACATTATTGCACCAGTGACAGTTTAGGCACATAAATGAATTCCAGGAGTAACCTGGAACCTTTCAAATGTGAAAAGCTCATTGTTTTGGCAAGGACATATGAAGCTAGTTGAAACAGTAAATAAAAGTGGTAGGGGTGTGGCTTTAATTCTCTTTCTCAATACATGTTTCTTAAGTAATAGGAAAAAATGCAGCAGTAGAGCCACACATCTCCTTTTTTTTACTTCCAGTTACCAGATTCCTTTTTGCAGCTACTGGCTGAAGTCAAGGCTAAAGCTTAGCTGTCACTGTTTGAGACACAAACAAGGACGATGCTCCTGAGCCAAAATAAACTTACATGAGTTTATTTTATAACTAACTGTGTAAATGTTCATTGTTAAAATATTTCTTGGAAGAGGAGTTCTTGTATCTGACCAGGCATTTTGAGGCTTTGGCACGCCCTATTATATACTGTGAATGGAAGCTCTGAATTATGGGATGCTTTTCGCTGCTTCTTCTACTTGCAGGGTATCTACACACCCAGTACATTCATGTAGGGTATTCTGTGTTCTGGAAGCACACTGCCAGTGCCCAAGTGGCCTTAAATTTGGTTGTGCTCAGTGCAGAACCACTTATGCAGCATTACCCAGCATATTACATTCGGTTTTCTTGAAAAACAGCAGGTGACTATTGACATACACCTCTGCAAGGTTCTGCTGTTTCACCTGAAGGTAAGGTTACCCTAAAACTTTTTGTTTCTCAGGGCCACTTCAGACATCTCAGGCGTGCATATCTGCTGTACTTTTTTAAGCTGCACGGTCTGTGTCTATGTCATTGTCATTGCTAGGTGGTGGACAGGACACCACTTGAACTGTATGCTCTCTTGAAATATCTTTCTGCCATCAAGTTTTCAAAGGTAGAAAGGATTCTGATCCACTGGAGCCTGTATCATCTTTGAAATTGTGCATAATAGTTCTTTTGATTTTTTAATTTATTTTTTTTAAAGAGAAAACAGACCTTCTGGCATAATATTTTTCCTGGCGTGCTGACAGCTGCTGGTGGTAGTGCTCAGTCACACTGAATTTAGTGTTTCTTGGGATTCCTTATTAAGCAGTTCACAAAGTCCATAATGTTGCTTGCTGGTCTTAAAATCTCCATCAGACAGCGTGAGACTGCTCTTTCTATTCATGGTCCAGCATTTTCCACATTGATGATATTTGGCTCAAAAGAAATTTTCTGTCTTCATCAGACAGTAAGGACCAGTAGGGGAAATGCTACTAGGAACATGGCTGTGTTCCCACATCTGCCTGACCTTTTGGATGAACTAGGCAGATCCCTTCTGTGTGCTTTTGATGCTTCTCTCAACCTTGTTTTGTATAATTAGGCTGCCTTAGGCAGGAACTGTTTCTTACCATCATTTTGTGAAATACACTAGACAATGGGACCAGGATCACTATTGGAGCCATCTGGGTGACACTGAAATGCAAATAATAAATCATCCTCAAATTAAGGCTTAAAATTCCAAGTGCTCTTGAATTGCAAGTGGTCTGCTCTAACTCATGTCTTACTGAAAAGCTTGATTTGTTTACATAATCATTTGCAGGATTAGTACACACTCTATCATCTATCAGTATTAACACAGTGTGCTCATAGTATTTCTATTTTAATGATTATTATTACAGGTATTCAGATTGTCTCTCATAAAGGTACAAGCATTTATAGCTTGAATAATTAATGTGTGGTTGTTAGGCTGAAAGAGAGTGACATCTGTTTTGCCTGTGCTAGTCTGCATGCTCTTACTAAATAAGTCTTATGAGACTTCATTGTTTGGGTGTGTTGGTTTGAATAGTTGTTATATTTAATGAAACATCGTGCTTTAGAATGGTTTCTTCTTCTAAAGAATACCCTTCACTTACAATGTTTGAAGTAATCTATTTGCTTCTTTTGAAATACCTAATCCCAGCTGACTACATTATAAACAGTGTTTTATTTATACCTAGAGTGGGCTCATAGTTCTGCAGTGAGCGATGGGACACGCTTCGTGTATTTGACTGGGGTTTTTATTTTTCTTTTAAGCATAATGGAATTCTACAGGTATGCTTATAGTCATACTTTAAACAAATTGTGTCACCCAAGACTTCTAGAAAGTAAATCAATGAAGATTAATTTAAATTGTTCCTTAGTCTCAATGTTCCTTTAATAGGAACATTTCCATCACTTAGGCATTGTGTTTGCAATAACAGATTTAAGAACTGTATCAGCTGCTGTGCACTGATTCATTTTCCTGTGTCGCATTTTATATGGCCACATTTAGAGAAAATTCTTGTTTTCTAGTAGAATAAATGCTGGTCCGGTGATCCACTGCGCAGATCTTGATTTACAGTTCACTTTTTAAAAGAAACGTCTTTCAGGAGAGCCTTGCAGATGTATAGAAATACTCACTTGTGTTAAGGAGGAAGCACTTTGTCATGTACGCTTGGAGGAGTAATCGTGTGTGTGCTGGGCTGTTTGCAGTTAAGGCTGATGCTGTCCCTATCAGAGAATTCTGGTGTTGAGTAATAAAGAAGCGTAGGCCACTGGCTAGTTCATGCTGTTATGCAGAAAAATTCCCAAGTCCTAGAAAAGTTCCTGGAGAAAAGGTGTGCTGAATTTTCCAGTTACCAAGTCACACTCTGTGTCGTGGTATTTGAAAATGTACTTTATCATATGCTAACAATACCAAAATACTGTTGGTTTTATGGAGTCTTACTCCTAACATTGGTGCCTCTTGACATCTTCTGTCTGTTATACTTGGGGCATAAGGTTTGGCTGTGGTAATTTTCTTGTCTCCCTTGCTCAGTGGTGCCCAGACACACGCAACACACAGGCAGAGAGAGAGAGGCAGACTTTTGATAGAAGGTTAACTGAATTGCTTCAGTCACTTAAAGATTTTTCATCTGTGGAAGGCATATTATTTTGAATGTCTAGTTCTCTTTTGATTGAAGTTTGTTTAGGAATGTAACTTTGTGAAAAAGTGTTGTCAAAGTGCTGTCACATTTCTGATTTTAAGAGGAGTCTTAGGCTATACGTTTTAGTTCTGTACTGAAAAATTAGTATATGGAAACATTTAAATAATTTTAAATTAAAAGCAGCGTGCAGCATAGAATAAATAATGTTTCTGGGTGTCTTTTCTGCTTTGATCTTGTGAATCTTTCAGGATCCACAGTAAATGCCATCTGTGAAATAACTATACCATATTCCAGGAGGAATGGTCCATTTAGCATCTAATTCATCACTGAGGGCTTTATCCAGACAAAACCTCAATTTCTGTTACAAATTGCAGAACCATCCCTGTGTGGTTCCCATGAATACAAACAATAGCTCAGGACCTAAAAAGCTTCTTAGCTCTGATTCCAGGAAACCCAGACCCACCATTCTGACAGTTCCCATTGTAAGGAAATTGATGACAATGCTTTGGGACCGTTCTGCTTTTGCTTGCTTGCACTGTATTAACAGAGCATGGGGAATGATGGATGCCACCTGCTATAAGCATTTGCCTTGATTCATTAATATGATGTGAATAAGGAGGAACAGTCTAGTTTGTGCCTTTGCCTTCACTCGCAGAATCAGAACTTTCAAAGAAGAAAAACTTCCTACTTTTTTGTTTGGGTCACTGTGTCAGTAACACCCCCCTGTGCGTCGTAATAGGGTTACAGTGACTTCTTAAAGGAGATGCACAGATGATGGCCCAGGTTCCAGCTGACTCAGCAGATCCAGCTTCCTCTTTCTTTTTGCTTACCACGGCGTGGTAACACATGTGCAGATTAATTCATCTTTTGTAGTGTATCTGCACCATTTAGGTAGGTGTGGTCCTCTAACAGAAATTTTTTTATGCCACCAGATCTTGCTCTAGAAGCAGTATGTAGTGGCTGAATTATTAAAACAGATTGAGAAGCCAAGCTAGCTCCTGAGGCAGTTCTTTGAAGCCTAATTAACCTCTTTACAGCACTGTTCTGCATCATGTAGCAGTACAATGTTCACTCGGGATTCTGTAACGCTGTGCTGCAATAGGTTTACCTTTGCTGGCTGATAAATACTAAATAGTACATTTAAAGCTGCTGTTAAGCTGACTTTCCTGAGACCTGTTGAAGCATAAAGAATTCTTGTCAGTGGAAGGAATATCCAGTGCAAAACTTCAGTAGAGCAAGTCTGTTGTCAATTATTGAAAGAGCCAGCCTGTCAAACCTGGGGATTTTCTTTAACATCCGTCACTACAGTATCTAAATATTTACAGGTAGATTAGATCTGTGTGTTCAATTTTGTATACTTTTGGACTCCTCTGTTACATTCATTCTTCAAGAACCGCTGTCTCACTGCTTCTCTCTGGGCATAATTTCTGGGTGTTACGTTTCTTGCCAGCGTAAAAGAAAAATGTCATCAAAAGGCAAGGTAACAGTCTTTAACTTATGAGTTTGTAGCTGTATAACCTCCCTCAGTACTACAGTCTGAAGCAAATCCATTGAGCATGAATCACCTTTTCTTCTTCATGTGTTCTTGGACTTGGAAATCTTTGTTCAGCTCTTTAGGCAGATCATGAAAGGGGAAGTCCCTGGTAGCTTTACATCATTAAGATGTTCAGGATGAACATCGCTGCAGCTTCATCAAGTCAACAGGCAATCTTCACTGCCCTTTTTCTGTATTTCTAGTGCATAAAATAACAGTAAAACTTTCAAACTCTGATAGAGTGGGGACCATTCTTTTTTTCTTGGTGTGAGCTGTCAAGGAATCACTTTTAAGTTTCTATGCATTGGTTGTAAGGCCCTGTGCAAGACATCAGAGTGGCTATGACTCTTCTTCAAGCAGATTCTTCTGTGGTTAGACAATCCTTACGTATATGGTAAAAATAAACACAGAAAAATTTGGAAAGCTGAGTTTCAGACTGTTTATTTCTGAGCTCTCCTTGCTTTTGGTTTTCAGCCAGACAACCCTGTGCATAGTCATTTCCCATGTAAATAACTGAGATTGGCTGTCACTTTTAGCACGAGTAATACCCACTTAATTCAACAAGACTGTGCATGTGCTTAACTGCAGCAAACTGGAACTGTGTTGTTGGTTTAGCTTTACATCCCATTTTTGCAAGGTTGAACCTACAGTGTTGCCTAACACAAACTAGACTGCCATGGTGATTCTCCTAACTCTCCATAAAGTGTAATTTTTGTGGTTATGTTAGGAGTTACTTAAGATGAGGTATTAAATCAGGATTTCACAGATGTCGATGTTTCTGGGGAAAATTGTCCATCTTCAGTCATCATTTTTTAATTCCTCTTCTTGCTACTTTGTGTAACCTGAGCTTTAGGAAATTCTGCTTAGGTTGAGGTGTACCATATGGCAATTGAAAGGATTTGTCAGAAAAAAAAGTTTGTAACGATAGAAAAGGTTTATAACAGCAAGCTAAAATTGGTAATTTAGGGAAATTTGTTCTCTCTTTGTCAGTTATTAGTGGTAGTGCTAATATTTCAGGTATTATTATAGAGTAATATGCTCAGTTGTTATAACTATCATGATTCTTGTGGTAACTAATACTTGTCTGTACTGCTTTTTCCATAAGGATTTTGTTTAAGAAATGAATACTGTGTAAAATATTTTACCTGTAACTGCATCTTGTGAGGAAATATATAATCAAGTAAAATAAATGTCTTTGAAATTTGCGGTAGAACCTGTGTAACACGATATGGTCAATTTCATCCCTTCCTAATGTTCATGTTTAGGGTTCTTTGTGATACTCTCTATGGCAGTCCCAGAAGTGTGGGGTATATAGGGTGAACTGGGAATAAAGGCATGTCCAGTTATTCTCTGGTCATGTTAGATCTAAAATCTGTTCTAGAAGAGGGCTAAAAAGCTGCAAGAACAGCTCTGCTAAATGTGTTAGAACCAGAAACAGTGATTTTTAAACCATCTGTCCAACTCTGGATTGGGATTGGAAAACGTAGGGCACAGACATGAGCAGAAAACTTCAGTTCTGATAAATTCTAATAAAACTGTAGCGAAATAATATTCTAAATAAGGAGTTGCTTCTTGAAAATTGAGAATTTTCTGAACATTATTTGGCACAGTTTGCTGATGGGCAATTAAAACTGCTTTTGAAAAAACCTATGCAGATAATTGCAGCTGAATTTGAAAAGTTACTGGGGGCTTCTTAGGGCAAGAGCTGCAGAGTGTGTCTTAACTCTTGTTTCCTGCTTCAATAGCTGGTTGCAGGCTTTCCAGACAACTTGATCTGCTCTACTTCCATTTCTCTACTTTCAGCAGTTGATTACTTGAAATACGCTAATAAACTTTCGTACTGCTTTACTCTTTTTTTTTGTTTGTTTCTTTTTGTAGATCATTTCCAGTGACCCGTTCTGGGTGCCAACGACCGAGGAGGAATATTTGCACTTCGGGGAGAAGGCAGACTCGGAGAACCAGGCCCGCAAGTACATGAATGCCGTGAGAAAGAGAAAGGGGCTGTATGTGGAAGAAAAAATTGTGGAGCACGCTGAGAAGCAAAGAACTCTCAGCAGAAATAAGTAGCTGTGCCTGCCCCCTTTCTCTCCTGACTCAGCTAAGTGCGGGTGGAGTATTTTATATGCAGCAGATGCAAAATTTCATCTGGACTTTGTTCTTTGATACCATTTTTCTTACATGCTTTGTCTGTGGCTTATGTTTTAATAAACTTAAGCCTTTCCAACTTTTGTACAGAGAAAATAGTTTATTTATTGAAATAAAATAGAGGCGTATTCATTGCAATTGGTCTCAATTTTTAAAATTTAATGCCCTGTTGAATGTCCTGTCACCAGGATTCGGAACTCCTAATTCAGCTTGTTTCTTTCTGATTCGTCACATGTAGTTACAGTAAGAGCTGGTTAGCTAGCTTTTTGCAAATAAACCATGCACTGAATTTAGCCCTTTATTGGTTTTGGTTGTTTTTTAAATTAATTTCTATAATGTATTTGTTTCTTACCCATACTTTCCATAGTTACCTATGTGAAAATAGAGATAAGCCTGTTAGGAACTTCTAAACTATTTATTTTACTCCATTCCTCATGTAAGCAGTTACCTAAAGCAGTAATGTATCCTCTTTAAATCAGAGGTTAAAAATAGCATGTGTGGAAGACTGAGCACTGCAAAAAACCAAGCAAAAATTGTCTTTTTTTCCCTCCTTGGGACACACCTTATTAAAAAGTTCAGTTTCCACAGACTGGGTGAGGGGAGTGAGTGTCTCCAATATAAATGAGAAACTGGACATCAATTTTCTTCCCATACTTTACGCAGGAAGTAAAGTACATTGTACTTGAAAACTCTGGAGGTAAAATGGCACTCTTGATTAGACAGGGCTTCCTCAAATATATCTGTCTGAAACGTTTTTTCATTTTTAAACCTAGTGCCAGACAAGTGCCATTTACAGATGGGACTAGAAGCTTGCAGGTCTGCTTAAAACCTCCCACAGTGTGACTTGGCAGCAGAACTCAAACTGGGAACTCAAGTGACTTTTCTCCTGGCCCTGATCACATCAACCTAAATTCCTTAGGCAAGGTGTCTGATAGTTTTGCTTCTTCTATTAGGGTTTCTCCTTTCTAACTTCAGTTTGGTTCAGAATGCTGTGTAAACTTTTCTGTGCTTCCTCCTAGTGTCCTTTGGAAGCAGAAACAGAAGAGCGTGTGGAGGAGAGGATGTGAATGAGCTGGATTATTTTGTCAGCACCGATTTTTTTTAATGCACAGTTTGAATTCCCACATAGCTTCTGATTCATTTCGCTTCTTGTTCATACCAGACTGCCTGTGAAAACCCAAGAGTTGAAACTAGGCAAGAGAGTGTAGTTTTCTTTGTTGCATCATGTTTAGGATAAGGACAGTCGTGAAAACAGGGATAAGGGCTTTTTACTACCCGTTGTAATGTTGGCACATAGTCCTTTGGTATTCATCAAATGTTTTCAAATTGGTCCTTGGAGTAGAATCTCTTTATTTTAAACCATATGTAGATATGTTGGGGTAATGATAAAAAGTGGGTACTTCTCTTATTATGCTGTTCTTCACCAGTTTGCAGTTTTTCTCCTCAAATTTGCAGTATCTGTGATGTGCTGCTTCAGTACAGCCCTGAGAAGGAAAATACTTACAGTGCTAACGTGAGTTGTCTGACTAGGCCTCGCTGATCTTACTGGTGTTGAGACAAATAGTTTATGTGCAAGATAAAATATTTACATGTAAATACCAATTTGATTTAGCAGCGTGTCTGAAGTTTGGTCTCTTATCTACTTGATGTGGCTTAGTCATATCCTCTGTTGTGAATGTGTGCTTTTTGATTTGTTTTGTGCTACTTTGGATCTACTCAAAAGCAGATAATATAAAAATTAATATTTATTTTTGTAGTATCTATTAATAAACTGAAAAAGTTGGGGGGCATTGTTTTTTTTACAGCTGTATCATTCCATGGTTATAAAACTGCAAACCATGACTAACAGGAGGAAAAAATAGATACCATGAAATAGTGTGGTTTGGGGTGTTTGACAGAGATTCTTTATTTCAACAGATGCTGTTTTCCTACAGGAGCTTTATTATTTATTTATTTATTGTTAATTTATCCTTTCTTCCCCTCATCTCTCCTCCTTCATTTCCTATTTTACCAAAGATCCAACTGTATAACACCCCACTGATTCTTTAGAGGAATATTTTTTTTTATCATCTTACTTCTTTTTTACTGAAACTGCTTATCTTTGTAAAGACTTGCTGATTCTGGAGTTTGAACCAAAAAAAAAAGAGAAATGTAAAATTCAGTAGTGTTTTTCCTGTTAGCATTTTTCAAGGTCTTGTGAAAGCCTTGTCCTTCACCCTTACAAAGTGACATGTCTCACTGTTCTCCAGTGAGATATCTGGATGTGTTTTTTTCCCCTAGAAAGGTTGCTGGTATAGAAGGGTAACAATAAATAATAATTTTCCCAGGTAGCAAAAATACAGCTTCAGTCAGAAGCCCTGCATTTCCTACCTTCTCACACAGGTTTGCTACTCCCCGAGGAGGAGGGGAATTCAGCACTGTTACAGTATTTTTTTGTGAAGCGGCCGCAGAGCACAGCTAAAATCTGCATCTTCTCCGGTGGACTTACAAATGGGAGGCAGATTGATCATCATCACCAGTTCAGTGCTGGCTTTTTCCCATCTGTGGGAAAACTCTTTCCAGAATTTTTCATATGGTTCTTTTACACTGTAATAAGTAAGGTAATGAATAAATCACTGTTATATCATTGCTTTCTGAATGATTTATGCCAGTGTGAACTGCTACCCTGGAATATTTTGTCCTTTTTTTTGCTATGGCAGAGGCCTCAGATTTAGAGACAAGCCTTAAGAAACTTCTGGGCTTTAGAGATGATTGCATGACAATGTTTCATTGTCCCCTTTGCCATATTTTCATGAAAACAGTAATTCTGGATAATAACTTGCTTAAAATAGAAGAAAAAGCCCACAGTGTTAGTCTAAAAAGGTGGCTGTGGAGTAAGCAACAGGCTTTTCAGAGGGATAGTACAAAATGATCCCTGGCCTTCTCAACTCAGTATGATGTTTTTATGGCACTTGGAAAAGAGAACATTCAGCAGTCTTTTCATTGTAGGATTCAAGAAAATAGTTTGGAGTGGCCATCATGCAAGGCTGCCTAAATGCTGTCTTTGTGCACCTGTAAGAAGGTCGATTCTGAGGAAGAGGCAGATTTAATTATGCTTGAAAAGGCCTTGACAAAGTCCATGACAGCTTCAGGAATCCTAATCCTTTGCTGCATCTGAAGGCAGTGTAACATTTTGGCTAGACTTATCTCCCGAGTACTCTGAGATATTATTCCTGCTTTGTTCAAAGGGGAGGATGCAAAGTCAAGGTCGGTCATGTGGGAGTAGAGACTGAGATGACAAAAATCCCTTGAAATATTTTTATGGCAGGACTGATAACAACCTTTAAGCAGTGATTTTTGGTTGCTCCTAATACATATGTGTGACTGTAAGTCCTGGGGTTTTTTTCTTAAATCTTTCTAAGGCTCCTTTAAATGATGATTTTATAACAATCAACCTGATTTCAAAGGCTGGTTCATTTGCTGGGGGATACAGATACATCAAAAGCCACCTGGTGCTGAAATACAGTAGCGGGCATGCTATGGAGGGTTTTCTGCCTTTCATCTCTTGTCGTGGTAGCATTTACCTTTAGGAGATCAAGAGCAAGGCTCTTTAGTAGGGAAACCTGGCATTGCTTCTGTGAGTGACTGACAGAAGGAGCTGTGTAAGCGGCAGCTGAAGCTGCTCTTCCCCTGGAGACTCGGCACAGAATGTTCATGACAAGTGCTGCTACCACTGCTCTGAGGATTGGAAGCTGATCCTATTTATGAATCCATGTCTTCTCCTTGTAATGTTGCTGTCTTGCAGTATGAACAGCTTAGGAAGGTTATTTTAAATTAACCTTCCTGTGTTAAAACAATGTCTAGTCTGTTCCTATCACATCCAACATTGTAAGCATCAAGGCCAGAGAGTAGTTCGACTGCAGCTGGTGTGAAGGGGGAAGGCTGGAAGAGAAATGTAAAAATGCTGTGGAAAAAACCCCATCACACTTGCATAGATGCTGTAGTCATTGCATAATGAGATTGCTTTGTGCTCTAGAAGTGTTCAATAATAGATAGTGTGCAAGTGTGCTCCATGGAAGATAGGCTGCCTTGACAGGCAGAGTGTATTACCAGTCAGAGCACCCCTTCTGTGTAGCCTTGCTTCTGCAAAGGACAGCGTGAAGAAACAAGCCTCTCTGGCTTTTCTCTGTCTCCTTTGCTGTCCTGTAATTTCAGTAAAAAGACTATGGCAGGCTCATCATTTCAGGGAGCGTGGCGGAAGGGAGCTGTGCATTCCCAGCAGCAGCAATTCCCTGGGTACCAGTTCACTGACTACAGAAAGCAGCTCTAAATAACCTTTTTAATCCCTTTCTGCCAGGACCTCCCAGTGAATCGTGGCTTCTGTTGAATCTTGTTGCTGGGACAGGTGGGGCCTGAAGAACTGAATGAAAGTATATTTTTCAGGGCTGTTGTTCTGAGATCCGCTGGGGATGCAGTTCTGAGACTGCATGAAGGTGGCAGGCCCAACTTCATGAAATTACAGAGCTTACTCTTTCTCAAGTAAGAGAATATTGTAAGGGAAGTTCCTTAATTCTTTTGTTCTTGTGATTCTTGGTTGAGCACCCCAAAGCACATGAAGAAGCCTCTGCTATCCTGGACTGGCAGAGTTTGGGCCATAGAAAAAGGAAGTACAGTAACCATCCTGCTCTCTGATAGCTGTCACTTGTACTTGAGCTTATCAGCATCACTTCTTCCAAGCCAAAGAGAAAATACTAAAACTGTGATTAACATCACAGTGTCACAGTTACTTAACTGTGTAGACGAAGAGTTGGTGGCTGACGAGCTGAGCTCTTCTTTTGCTCTGGAGCTTGCAGGCAACACATTTCTCTGGTCAGAAAGAATTAAGCTATGCATTTCTTCATAGGTAAATAAAAAAAAAGTCAAACACTGCACCTTCTAAATATGTCTGAAAGGTTCCCTTGCTTTTGTGTATAAACAGGTTTAGTACTGATATTAGTTTGGGCTAGAGCAATGTCGTTGTCATATTATGTGTGAATCAGTCTTAGACAATCAAAAAAAGAGCCACGTTCCCCAGTCCATGCTGTGGGGTTGTGCTAACAACCCAGAGAGGGTCCTGTGAGCAGGCAGCCACAGGAAAACAGGGGCCAGAGGAGTTGGAGGTGGATCTTAAACCTCAGCTTGTACAGAACAAAGGAGCTGTTCAGTGAAGGAAGTTACTGAGCAGTTGACAGAGTCAGTGAAGAGTGAAAATCATCTGTGCAGTGTCAGAGACACCCCTCAGTGCAGCCAGGGGCTGGTGTGGCTCTGGCCTTGGTGTGGCAGAGGGACCCCCTGGGTATATAAAGGAATTTATATCCCTCCTTTTGCAGCCCATTACATGGAAGTGCCCCTTGTGATACAGCTGAGCCTTCGGATTTTAGGACTTGCAGGGTTTTAGGACCAGAATCTCATTTTGTGTAATTTGTTGTTTATGTGACTGCAGTTGAGCCCTGTTTGATTTCTGCCAGGTGAGGATCTGGGTTTTGTGCCACTTTCATTTTGTTCTTGACTTAAAAAGTGACAGGTATCTGTGATAATTGTTGCTAAGCCTTTTTTTCTTCCTAGGTTTGTTACTGGAGAGCAGAAATATGTCTGCGGACTTGTGAGTGCACCTATAAATAGCAGGCTACTGTACATAAGATTGCTACTGTTGCCAGCCCTGTGTTTTTATGACAAATCTTGTGATACTTTGTTTTTCCTAAAAACCACAGGTCTTGTATTTCATCAGAATCTCAGTTTTCATTAAAAAAAAAAAAAGTTTCCAGTTTGGTGTTGGCACCAAATTAGAGAAAAACATGAAAATGTTTGCAGCTTCACCATGATGGCAGAAAAAACAAATGCATACAAGAACCCCCAAATATAGTATTTTACTTTAAAAACAACAAACAAAAAATCCCAAACCACTAAGTAAATGAAAGACCTGTGGTTTTGAGGGACAGACTCTTAATGTCTGTGTTGTGGTCTCTTACTGTAACTGTAAAAATGACTTTTGTAATACTTTTTATAAAGTGGTCGTGTGTTTTTTTCATTGCAGATAAGCTTCTTGCAAAATTCTTATTGAAAAAGAAAAGATGTTGCATCCTTTGGAAACGTTGGTCACTTTATAAAACAAAGAGCTGCTAATAGTCCCTGAACAGATGCCTTTTTCCCCAGATCTAATTCTTGATCTGAGTCTGCATGATCCAAAGCAGAAGGGCTGGAGGCTGACTGTAAATCTGCTAAAATATCGAGCTGTTGTGGGGGGAAATGCCAGTCTTGATTCTTCCCTCTTTGCTCAGTGTATGCTGAGTTACCCCTGCTTTTTATCAGGGTAAATGTTTAAGGAAAAGTTGGCTCCATTTTCATTTTTAGACCTTGGATTTCACTTTATAAAGATTTCCTCGTGATACAGCCCTCCCTTAGCCCCCAGTTTGCCTCAGAGCAAACCAGTGTGTGTGTGCTGTGCTTTTCCTGGAGAAGTCTCGAGTCATCACTTCCTTGAAGTGCTCAGGCTGAGTCTCTGTGGGTCTGGGCAAGGGACACCGGCTGGAACTGCAAACCGAACTGGAGCTCTCCTCCTCTCCCCGGCTCCTGTGAATTGACCATTCTTGTTTTCACAGAGAGAAAGATTAAATGTTTAAGTCTTGCATAACACAATTATTCAGCACTCCAGCAGAAGGGAGAGAAATGGCAAGTTGTTGCGTTTGATATTTCAGATGTAAAAATCAATTTGAAATTATTCCAGATCAGATTTAATCATCCTGAATAAGTAATGAAAGGTTGAAAAAAGTCGTTGAATAAGCTTTTCACTCTGCTTTTGTTGACAATAAATGCTGTTGTTGATGAAGCAGTTATCAGGGCTGAAGAGAGAAAGATGATTACTGGATAAATGGGCAAACTTCACTTTTGAGAGTTGTGCAACCAGAGGTAAGATTATAGAAGAGAAAATAAGGATTCGGTAAGTTCAAAGGCCTTTTTTGCTACAACAAACATTTTGGAAAGGTTGATGGAGTTGTTACAGAAGAGGTTAGCAGAAATAATGATTTCCTGATACTTAAGAAACTGAAATTTTGCAACACTTGTTAATTTTGAAATCAAAAGATATTTTCCATTACTTTGCTATGTTGGTTTTATGTTATACTCTAAAAAGCTTCTTTTTGGAATTACAGCAAAGTAAGTGGAGCTTGTTTATTTTCTATTACTTTTACTCCGTGGATTTAACCAAATCTCATGAATTACAGGTATATTTTCAAGGCAAAGATGGGGACTTCCTCTGTCATGCCGTATTTCCTTTTCTGATGCTGCTGTATCAAACTTCTTGGTGATGATATTCATCACTGACTCACAGTGACACTCCCAGAGAGCATGCTGCTTTTCTCTTGAGATATAAAAATAGGGGAGAACGTCCCAGGAACTCACCAAGTCAGTAAAAAATGTATTTTCTCTTTTCATTCTGCTCTGGCAAGTGTCTTTCTGACCACTACATATTTTGCTGTAGAATGTTGTTTAAAAAACGAAATGTGTACCTGGGGGAAGTGAAGTGCATGATGTGTGCATCGTGTAGCAGTGGAGGAACTGGTGGCAGAATCTGGGGTGTTTTTTCTGTGCTGATTGCTCAGGGATGTATTACATTATCTAATCAGAAGTCATTACCGGTCTGTGCAGCGTTAATTCATGCAGCCTTCCATACATGCCCTCTGCTGGGTCCCTCAGGGCAGGATGGTTCTCTAATGGATCACATTCCCGAGATCAGCTGATAGGGCTGCATCACTGCCTTCGCTCACACAGATGAGCTGCCAAGTGAGCAAACACTGAACTACCCAGGGAAGAAGTCTGAAACTGATTTTCTGCACTCACATTCCAGCTAAAGAAACAGCCTTGGGTTTTCTTTCTTTGTTTAAAACATAAAAATAAATTATGCTGGTGTTCTGGAAGACACACCCGGAGTCAGCAGGTTTCATAGATGATGGTTTCCTCCTGATGGTTGTTCTTCCAGCACACCCGTTATTAGTCAGTAGTGGAAAGACCTGACTTCACAAACTCAGGATTTCTGGGATATGTGATGGCCTCAGGTGGGCTTGGGTGTGAGGCAGGTCTGCCACTGAGCTCTCACCCTAAGCCCTAAACTCAGTGTGCCATGGAATGTTTGCCAGGGAGAAGCCTTGGAGTTCTGGGACAGGGCAAACAGAAGGAGCATGAGGGTTGCTGCTAAGAGAATATGGGGGTTCAGAGGTGGGGCTGATTTTATTGATGTGTATAAAAAGAAACAAATAGGTTAATAATTCCTCTTTTTAAGAAGGATGTTTTGAATACTGAGAAAATCGTTCTCCACAGCTGTAAGATGCATTTAAATCACCCAGCGGAAGCACTGATCTATATTCATGTAAATGTGTTTTGATGTCCTCTTAAAAGTTTAAATGAAACGCCCACGTCCAGGAAGCTGCTTCTCTCGTGTGGGAGCACAATTGCAATTCTTCGTTAAATTATGTACTGATAGGACATCTTTTTCACTTCAGAAGCACTGAACTTTGGCAATTTATATTTATTTGAGATGAAAGAGGCGAGCTAACAACTTGACACCACTTCTAAATAAGAGGAGACCTTGGTTACAAATTCATCTTTTTTAAAAACTTACTTAATTTTTGGTGAATTGCTCGTTCCTATTGCAGATGATAAGCAGCACTCTCTGTTCTGTTAGAGAGAGATTTTCTTTTTACCACAGCACAGCAGCTTCTACCCCCCATACCCGTAGGAAAATGTTACAGAAGGTAGAACAACAAAAATGTGGATATTTTCTCAGATAGTATAAACTTGTGTAATTTTCCTGTGTTGGTAGCTAACACTGGTTAGCCAGTGTTGTAGCTCTTGTGGATCAGGGAAGTTAAAGTCTTTATTCTGGTTGAGGGCCTGTGGGGGATTTTATTCATGGGGCACATTGGGATCTTGAGCAGCCTGTAGAATTTCAGTGCAGGGAAAAGCTGTGTATTAAACCTTACACGCAAGGTCAAAGGCAAACTCTTTTTTTAATGAGCCCTATTATTTAGTTCTGTGTGGGTATCAGTACTTCTGTTTGAAATGGAACCAGGTCTTTTATTCACATAAGTGTATAAGACTTTCTCTGTAATGTTTTAGAGGAAAAAACCGGGATTGGGACCCTTGCAGAGTAAGCTTTTTCATGAGTGAAGCTCGGAACAAAATCTACAGCACTCTGCTGTATTACCTTGGGAAAGTACTGCCTCTGTAGCTTTTATCTAATGCTCAGCTTAGGCTTTGCATGTGGGTCTGTTCGATTATTGCCCCTTGGAGCAGATAAGTGTATGGAATGATCTCACTCTGTTGTTAAGATAATTTCTCTTTGGGGATTCTGACCTTCTTCACATTTCGATGACATCATCCTTTTTACAGACTGTAAATCACTGATGTTGACTCCTGACCTTGCTAATAAAACCTGCAGAAATACAGTGTGGAATGACAGAATGCTTATATTGATATTGTGAGATGTGTAACTAACTTCTAGCTGCTCAAAACTACTTTTTAAAGGTAGTAAACTTGGATAATTATAGATAAATTTGAATATATAACCTTAAATAATCACTTCTTGTTCCTAACATGCCGACCCATATAGTATGCACATGTAATCTACCTCAGATGTAACTTGTGTTTTCTTTTAATTCTGTAGATACCTTTATTAATTAGCCTGAAACACAACAGCAAAGTGAAACACTTTTCCACAGTTACCAACTTTTAAATTGCAGAAACACTGCAAAAAATAGACACATCACTTTAACCACAGCAGATGGCCTTTATTCATAGAAAAGGCCAATTTTACATGAACCAACAAAGACAATTTTCCACTTTAGCACAGCAGGGTTTTAGTGGATGCAAAATTGCTTGCTTGCAAATGGTTCTTTCAAAATACCTCTGAATGGTGCCTATCAGTTTCTGTAGTAAATACCTTTATGTAGGCTTCCAGGGTGTTGCAGGGGGTGCAAGACAGTGGGAGCTGCAAAGAGTCTGAAGAACTGAATATTCAATTCAACAGTCAATCCTTCCATGTGTTGACTTTTGTGCATTTTACCTTCTGAGCAATCCAGGTCTTCTGTGTTATTGGTATTAATTTCTAATGCCTAATAATACCTCATATAACAACATTAAAATAACCAGAGCAGTGTTTTCACATCATTTGTGTGTCTGAGAGCAGTTTGTGTACAGTCACTTTGGCCGTTTCTCCTGTACATTCAGACAATTTCCTGTTGTGTTTGTGTGGCTTTTCACATGCAAGAGGAAGAGAAAACAGCTCCTGAGAAGATAGGATTGCAAAATACACACACTGGATAGTTTGGGAACTAGTTGGAAGGATGCAGAAATTATTTTTTACTGGTTTTTATTTTATTTTAGGCTGGCACGTGTCCTTTTTGGCTTGTTAATGTGGTCTGTGTCCTATACTGAAGGGCAAATGGACAAAAATTGAAGCTGCTTGGCAGTAGCTGCCAATGTGTACAGTGGTGTGCAAATACAATTTCTGTGAAGCTCCTATCTCTGGGACGCGTTTGCACAGGAAGAGCATAATTTCACAAGCCCTGCACTTGTGATTGCTAATCACAGTTTTAATAACCACATCTCCCCTTTGAGTCATGTGCCAGCTCCAAGTCCCCAGTGA
The DNA here is from genome assembly GCA_013397725.1 of Rhagologus leucostigma. Taxonomy (NCBI): domain Eukaryota; kingdom Metazoa; phylum Chordata; class Aves; order Passeriformes; genus Rhagologus; species Rhagologus leucostigma. The sequence continues at coordinate 1,065,352 of VZTD01002215.1, forward strand.
TACCTTAAATGTTTTAAAAACTTGACTGGAGTAGTGAAATCCAAGTGTAAAAGAGATCAGTTTTGGTCCTTCCTTCCTTCCTTCC
>VZTD01002215.1:1070460-1092846 GCA_013397725.1 Rhagologus leucostigma
TTTTTTTTATTAAGTGTAAAATACAGAGGTGGAAGAAACACTAAACAGTTAATGAAATAATTTGTATTTAGTCGCTGCTTTGTACTGTTTAACTCAGGAGCTGTCTTTAACTTAATGCTTTAAATAGGCATATATAGCTTTTCTTACAAAGCAGAGACCTGGCCTTGGAAAGAATAAAAGAGGTGGCTATGGTGGCATGGGAGGCTCTAAACTTCCATGTTTCCTATTGTGACATCATTGTTTCCTCAAGTCTCTTCCCTTTGTGTTTACAATATTGCTCCTGACTGCTGAGAAGAAAAGTTTCCAAGGGCTTAAAGGTTTTTTTTCAGCAGCACCCAGAAGTCTGGCACCTTACCCTAACCTTGAAGGTCTGCAAAATTAGCCTGGAAATTAAATGGAAACAGACTCTCTCTTGAGAGTCCAGCTCCCTCCTACTCCTGATTGGGCCAGAAACACTGTAAGAACAGACAGATTTTCTAGCAGTATCCTGGCACTTTCTTACCCATTGCTGGCCAAAACCAGAAAGTGTTAAAAAAGAAAAAAAAAAAAGAATATATATATAGGAAGTGGGAGGAGAGGAGAGCACTGTACATTTTTAAAGCACAAATCTTATCTGAGTTTTGAGAAGAGAGTTTTGAGTCAGTTATTTTGTCTGACTGGTTCATCTACCCCTCTCCTAATCCCTCTGTTTACTGCAGAGCTTTGTGGTTTCCTTCCTCTGGTCCCCTTGGTTATCTGCATTGGCACAGAGCCTGGGTTCTGCTTCCCTTCCTCCCTGCACACCTTCGTGTCCCCAGCCACTGGATCCTGCAAAGGCAAGTCTTGATTCCTCACACTTCATTTTTTGTGATTTGCAGCTGCTCAGGGGCGCCCTTTGCAGGCTGTTGTGCTCAGCCCCCACTGCTTTGCCTTCAGCTTGGCTTGTGGTTTTTGGTTTTCTCCCTTTTTATTTCTTGTTCTTTGTTTTTATGGCTGCTCTGAAGTGCTCAAAGAGCTGCTGACAGCCCATGGAAAACTCAGCAAACATTCCTCCTAGACCACTTGCTTGTCTTTGCCATCCTTTCCTGTGCCATGTTCATTTTTATTAGGGATAGTTGAGAAACCAGGACTTTCAGGCTCTGGCTGATCTGCTTGTGCTGCTTTCAGACAACAGGCAGGTCTGGACCTACCTGCTCTTACTGCAGCAGAGGCCAGCAGGAGCCCCATCTCTGCTGCATCCAGCCCAGCCTTTGAGTCCTGTGATTGCTTCCATTGGTTCCTCATCAGGAACTTGCTCTTCAATCAGCTGTACAAGCCAACTGCTTCCAGCTTTCCCTGGTTCTCTTTCTCACCCCAGGTTATCTAGACAGCTAATCCCCCTCTCTTAAGTTCATCTGCGTCATTCTTACGGTTCCCACTGGCTATTTGTTCCTTTTGTCCCTTGTTTTGAGAGGTCTGGCAGCAAAGCTTCAGAGGTTTCAGTACTCAGATGATTGAGGATTTTGCTTGGTAGGTAAGCAAGGATTTATAGGGAGGTGAGGGGGCATCTTCTAACATGATCATGGCTTGGTACTTGCCCAGCTCCTCAGCTTGTCAGTGCTGTACCACTTCCAGGTGGTGTTAAGCTCTTTACTGTAAGCCACAGTTAAAGGCATTTTGCAGCTCAGAAAAAGGTGATCTGAAAAGTTGCCCCTGCCCTATCTCAAGCTGCCTTGTGTGACAAACCAGGAGAGGAGGGGGCTCCTTTCCTAGTTAAGGAATTTCAGAAACTCACTGGCCCATCTTTAATTAGGAAGTTTTGCTGAGTTCTCTTTAGCTGCAGTTGTCACAAGCAGCTCAATGTGGCCTCAGGCAAAGACAGCATGTGAACAACAGAGCCCACCTCTTTTCAAATCCTCCCAAATACCCTGTGAGACAATTTCCAAGAGCTTGCTCAGCATCTGTGTTGAGTAGGGTGAGGTCAGCAACCCTGAAGTTTTGGAAATCTTACCCCTGATTTTTTGGAACCACACCAGCTGCAGGTACATGTGGGTGCTTGCTTTGGCCACACAGCTGTGAATCCTTTAGGTACTTTGCTTTAAGGTGCACAGATGTCCCTTTATGTCACTTCCATGTTAACACAAAAATAGCCCAAAGCACAAGAAGCCAGTGCAAATGTGCACAGGCAATGATTTCAGAATTTTTGAAATGAGGAGTACTTGCTTTGAAAGCCTGTGGGTCCTTTAGATACCAAACTCAGAACCAGGTGGTTGCCCTCTGCATTTCCTTCTACCTCACGATATTTTCTTCATGCACTGAACTCTGCCCTCCAGATTTCTTTACTGCAGTGGTAGAACCTCCTTTATTCCATCATTAATAATTATGTTGGATTTATTTTTGAAGATGTTTTCTGTGTGTGCTCTCATCTCTCAGATTTTATTCCAAAACAGTTCTAAGGATTGCAACTCCTGCACGAGTCCCTACAAATCTTATGACTGGATCTCATGACAGCATCCTCTTCAATGTTGTTGATTAATCTTCGTTCTCTTGAAGGTTAGGAAGTTTGCACAAATAAGGAAGCCCTCTCTATTACTCAATAACCAGCCCAGCTTACATCCTGACACTTCAGTGGAAAATCTGACTGTTGTGGGCCAAAAGAATCTAACCGTGTTACCAAAGGCATTATGCAAGACTAAATGAAGTTTCATTTTCTTCAGACTATTCAATTCTCTGCATAATTCACGTAGTATTTTAATCATCTTTTGAAGAGTCCTTACTTTCTGAAAGGTCAGAAGTAGCCTAAAAATAGTTACTATCATCTGATGGCTGCTTTGCTGGATATGAGACTTGATTCCCAGTAGACAAGATTTTCACGTCATAAACCCAGAGTTATCCTGGCAGTAATTAGCATCCTTGTGGACGGGCTGGTACAGAAATGCAAAGCTTCACTCTGAGCTCTTTGCTTTCAGAAAGTGCTATTTATATGGAAAGCTCTTTGGGGCAGGGACTGTCTCGTGTTATGAATGCTTCATACAACTGAATCTTGAATTGGTTGAGGCCTGAAGGCACAAATCTAATTCCAAGAATAGTATGATTGAATGGATGTGGAGACTAAGCAACTTTCTCAGTTCTAGACATGACGTCAGAACAAGATTGAGGTGGAAGTGGGAGAACTTGTACTGTGCAGGGTATCTGCTCTTTGGATGGGAACAGGACTTCATTCTCTGGGCTTATCAATGAGTCTCTGTTAGTGAGTACTCCCAGTTCTCTTCAACTCTGATCTCTCTGAGTACAGAACTTGCTCTTAAAATCTTGAAACCGTCTATTTCCTTTTTTTTAAATACCAATGAGAGAAGCCTTTTCCTTTCTTAGATTCTGCAGTGGATGCTGTGGTTGCTGCTGGTTGTTGGTAGTGAGGATACAGGCAGTAACAACTGCCAAGATTTAAGGTCACTGTAAGCTTAGGATTAAGACATGAGAAGACACTGAGCCAGATCTGTTCACAGGAAATGAAGAACTTTTATCTATACTTGTTTTGACTAAGAGAATAAAATCCAATCTTATATAACTCTTTGTTCCTTGATCAAGACATGTAGGAGAAATTATAAACATTAATCTTAAGAGTTGAATACCCAGATGTGAACTGCATCCAGGAAAGTGATAAGTATCTTCCTGCTTTAAAACTGAAGTGTGGTTATTTCTATTGGCCAAGATCTTGCTGTTCACCCATTGCTAGGCAGAGTAGAGCATCAGTAATGAGGAGCTAAAGTAGCCACGAACTAGAAAGGTCTCTTGGGCTCCCACTGCCATCCTCCTCAGTCTTCTGCACAAATGCACCTCAAGATCTTATTCTTTGAAGATCTTTGCTAATGTCCTCACAGGACAGTCGTAATCATGTTTCTGATATTTGTTACCTAACCTCATTCTTCTAAAGCTGCTGTTTCCTTCCCTTCGTCTTCCTTTGCACTCAGCTTCAAGTACGGTAGGAGGAAATCAAGAAACCCACCTAACATGTTTTTAATCCTGGCCAGATGGCAAAATTAATGCCCTGGCTCCAGCAGCTGACCTGTTTGGTTCAGAAACCTGGTCTGATGGTTATGCTGCCAACACCCAGTGGGAAAGGCACCTTTCAGCAGGGCAAGCAGCTGTGCCTGCAGGCAGTGTGGGAAGACAGGGGACTGAGGCTGCTCAGAGCCCTCTGCTCCACCAGCACAGCTGTACTGGGACACACCCCAGGTCTGCCTGGACCAGCATCTTGTTTCTGATGGAGGACAACAGCTTTTAAATATTTTATNGTCTCCTTTATATCTTCTGAGCAGAAGGAGGAAAGTGAGATGATCTCGTCTCCCAGTCCAACCAAATACTGTATGAGGACGTACAACCAGAACGAGGTTTTTAGCTGCAGATGAGTTGTTTATGCAGTTTGGGTTGTTGCTGTGGGGAGCTGCCAGCACAGGTGGTGACACAGCTCTCACAGAGACATCACCAGCCAGCAGGAGCTATAGGGAGGTAATTTGACCATGTAGGGACAGATACTCGCTACTGAGCATGTGTCTCTGGTACAGTGTGTGCATCCTTGAAATAGAAATAAATAAGCTTGAGTCTGGATTTGGAAAAATAACATGTGTGCGTGTGTATGGCAGGAAGTTTGGCCTGGCTCCATCTCCTGCTCACCTACACACACAGCTTCTTGTACCTGTTCAGTGTCCCTTATTGCTGTCACAGGCTTTATTAGAACCACAGTGTGGACATTTTCTGTACTCTGACTCTGTAAAATGGGTCATGTTTCAAAATGCATTAGTACCTGTGGGTTAATGAGCCTCCTCACTCCTTTCCAGCCGCGTTCTGCTTTGAAACTCATGCTTTTTAGCACTTTTGAAAAATATCTGCCTACATCTGTGTCTTGGCTCCCCTCCTTTCTCAGGCGGATCACAATACTTTACCAGAGCTGAAATAGCAGTACATTGGGCATAAAATTGGGTTTAGTGCTGTGTTTGCTTCCATGTTTGCTTGTGACCTCTTCTAGTCTGGATGAGACCGCAGTGAGAATGGAGTTTAATAATAAGGTGAAATTACAGAAAGATAGAGAAGATGCCACTGTAGGTCATTTTTGTGCTACGCTTTCATCTGGGCAGGACTGAATATAACTCTGATTCCTATTCCTGACAGCCTGTTTGACAATTCTGTCTCCTGCAGCAGTTAGACCCTGGTCTGTAGTCACACATTTGTGCAATAGCTTCTGCTCAGTTTAAAAGGAAAGGAAAGAATAGAAAGGAGCCCTTGATATGCATCTAAGCAGTAGCTTCCTCTTGCAGGCAAAACTCCGTGGCAGAGGTCACTAGTCCACACTCAGTGCTGGGTCTCGTACATGAGCAGCATTTAAAATTTACACAGCTTTTCATATGCCCTGAGCCAGCCAGTTTTCAATTACATTCATGCCTGCACCTTCTCTTTGACAGGCAGTGGTTAACCCTTGTGACAGTCTCACAGCGCTACCTGTGCCAGCGCTGCTGGGCACTGCCAGGGACAGATCTGCCGACACACTTCCCAGGGCAGGAAGTCAGCCACGCGCTCAGCTGTTTACTTTTTTCTTGCTGTTATTGTTTTAATTGCCATTCATGAGGCACAAAAATGTTTGGTTTTTTTTTTCTCGAGGTTTTTTTCACAGGATTTGTCATGGTTTAGGGTACAGGGAGATGGTTTTTTTCCCCTCTGCTCTACTGCCATGTATGAATGGTGCTTGGGTATGTCCCGTTTCTCCTGGAACCTCCCATCAACTGAAGGGAACTATCAGCACTGCTCTGGGCACTGGCACCAGCTGATAGTATATGGGCATATTCATCTCCATTTGATGCCGCTTTCACCCTGCCCATTCAGCGGTTTTTGCTTGTTTCCCCATAAAAAAGAGCCATTCCACAGTCTTTGAGGTTCTGCTGTTGCTGTTTGGCAGTATAAAGAGTTAGAAAGGTCTGCAGAAGAGGTTGTCAGATGAGTTAAGCTAATGATCCCCTAGTAATGATCCCTAGCAATCTTGACTTGATTTGGCAGTGGAAGCAATTTAAGGAGTGAACTGCTTATTAAAATGACCTTTACTGCATGTGTCTGTACTCAGTAATTGATACAGATTAGCCAGGAGTTAGTGTAGCATTTTATAATGGATTAATCCTGGAAAGCTGAATTATTTTTTTTTTTCTTGGGGACAGCTCAGAACAAGTCTGTGGTTGCTGCAGGCTTCTGTGTTCTCTGTCCTCTGCAACATCCCCTTAGTCCCACTCCTTAAGGGATCAGTGCATACGAAATCTCTTCTGAAGGACGCATGCACTGTGCAGTTGTATTGGTACCTGCTAGCAGGAAATGCCCTCAAAACAGAGGCATAAACCCAACCTAACTGTTTTAAGGGGCAAAACAGCTCTGTTTTTTAGAATAAACGGGCGTCTTAATTTCAATTTATTCTACACTGCCCGTGTAAGCACACCAGGACAGGCGCACGCACATGGTCCAAGGAGCAAGAGCAGCTCTCTGTGTGACACCGCTCCGTTTGTGAGTGTTGGTGTTCTCAGGAGTGCGTGCCTGTACCAGCAGAGGGCACGCAGACCTCGTTAAATGGGGACACGTGCTAATTAATAAATCTCAGAAGCAGGCAGGAATCTACCTGCATCCGTGTCATTCCCAGACAAAGTGCTCATTCAGCCGTGCAGAAACTGCCCGTTCCAACAGACCTGTGTTATCTGAAACAGGCAGGAAGTGAGGGGGCATAAAGCATATGTTTGGAATTACATAATCCGCAGCCAAACTGTGATCATGTTTCATGTTCATGCTTAGTCAGACTGTGGCAGTGATTAGGGTTGACTAAACAGTTACTGTAGCTCCCATTTTTTCCGTTGTGTGGCATCTGCTAGCTCTGTTCGTCGTTAAAGTCTCAATCCAGGCAAGTGACACGGAGTGGAGATCAGCCCACAGCGAACTAGAGAAATCAGGGAGAGAGAGTCAGCAGTTTTTATATCAGCACAGGATTATTGGCAAGTGTGAACTTAAAAGGAAGGCTATTTGCGTTTTAGAAACTGAATCAAAGCTAAACTGTACAGTAGACTCCTCTGTTCTACCCTGCCTATGCACTTGCAGTACATTCATAATCTTCATAAAGGAGAAAATGAATTGGTGAAATAGGCTGTTTTATGATAATATCCCATATGTTATCAGATTCATGCAGGCAGAATCACACTAATGAAGAGAAATTGCAGTTTATGTAGGGCTTGCAGGCCTCGCTGAGGCAGATTAACAGTGGCGAGGGTAAGAGGCAGCACAGTGCCTTGGCAGGCTGCCCGAGAGCTAATCGATGCAGATGGAGTCAAACGGACTGCGAGTCTGATTCCCAACAGTTTCATCTCGGAGCAGGAATGACTGTATCCATCAGTGCTGCTTGATAAGACAGCCTTTAAGCTTGTGGTAAGAATGAACCCATTTGGGGAGGCAGAGGCTGAGCAATACTAAAAGCGATGACTCCACATGCGGTGCAGGGGAGAGGTGGGTGTTTAATTTTAGCTGCTGACCTGATTTCATGCTGAATGACAAGTATCTATAGGAATCCTCAAGGGCCAATCAGTTGCTATGCTAGTGAAGCTTTTGGAGAAATGCATTTAATTTTATTCAAGTGATGCCTTTAAGGAAGCAATTACGATTTTAGCTCTCAGAAGTCCTGACTCCTTCAGGTTGATTTCAGCTAGTGCTGAGCTGAACTTCTCTCATGTTTCATGTTGCTGAAACTGAAGTCTAACTCAGTTGTTTATTTAACATGGCACATGCTAATGTTCTGAAATACCCCAATTTTCCTCAGCTGTTCAATCTTTTTCACCAATATGAGATCAAACTGGGTGCAGAATCAAAACAATTGATGTCCTTTTGCCCTTTGCATGCACATCCTGAAGTGAGGCTTAGAAAACAAACAACAGGGCCTTAACATCAAGGAACTCCTTTGCAGAGTGTTCTTCATGCCTTTGTGCTTGAGCAAAGTGTACGTGTGGTGACCCAGGAGGGGGCTTTCATTTCTCAAGAGGAAGACTGGCAAAGATCTCAGTCCACATATCATCAGGTCCCTTGTCATAGAAGACACTCATGAAAAAAATATGAGAGTTGGGCCCACACATGGGGCAGATGCTTCACTTTTCACTGGGGATAGAATCCTGGCCACTAGGAATGTTAGTCACTTGGAGTCCTTCCCGTGGGGTTGTGTGTTTCTGATCAAAAACGAAGGCTGCATTCAGCCACGAGCTCAGACTCCAATTGTTCAGTATTACTGAATGTTTAAATATTAAGTAGTAGGGCTTTTAATACTGCTAATAACGTGGTAGGAGCTCAGTTGTTATGTTCATAGTCTGTTCTGCTGCTGTTACTGGCTCATGTAGGCAGGGTATGGATCCAGGTTTGGTTCATGCCCATCTTTCCATAGTCATATTGATTGATTTGAAAGTTCCTGTCTGAAGATCATTTTGCATTATTCCCTGCCCAGTTTTGACTTCAGTGAAAAATGGCTGGACCCAAATGCCAGGCTTTGTGGATGGGATTTGTTTGTTTTCTGTGGCTAGTTGCTGACTGGAACCTCATCTGCGTGTTTGTATTGGCTTTTTATTTTCACTTGTCTCTGAATCTGTCCAGTGATTAGTTTGTTGACAGATGGCTTTTCCCTTGAATAAGATACAGTGACTAGATGTTCTGAACGTCCCAGAAGGGCTCTGGCATTTGTCCTCAGGACAGTGAAAAACACCCTGGCATTTTCTGCCTTCTCTGAATTTGCCTTTCATTTGTGTATTGTATAGATTCCTCTAAGGATATGGAAAGAAAAATGTTAAAATGTGGTTATGACAGGCAAAGTGACAGGTCAAAAAAGCCTTTTCCTCAGTATAAGGAGAAGGATTTTCCTGCAGTTTCTGTGTACTGCAATTCACACTTCCTTGCTTCAGTAAATAAATATGGGGTTTACCACTTTTTGAGGTAACACAGCAAAAAGAAGGATAGATTTGATTCCACTTGCTTTGTTCTGACTGAGTTCCCATCCCTTGCAGCCACGCAAATGGTTTGAGGCCCTGAGGCTGCACGAGCAATGCAGGCAGTGCAGTGGGAAGACATCAGGGTTTTCACACGGGTGTAGTGGGAGCTGTGGGACATTTCCTTGGTGATGTGCAGGGAGAAAAGAACTTAATCCAACTCTGTCTCCAGTTTGAGATTGGAGATGCAGGGTTGGCATCTAAGGGAGAGGAGGAGCCCTCTCCCCACTATCTCTGTGTTTCCCAGTCTTGAAATGGAACTGCTGAAATGCAGTCACTGAATCACCCTGAAACCAGGCATCCTGTGTTGCTGGGACTGGTGCCTTTTCCAAAAGGAGAAGGATCTCAAAATTATAATACTTTATATAATCTCTTGATCACAGCTTTCGTGAAACAAAAGCCTTCCAAGAGCATCCTTTCTTCAGCAGTTACGGGTGGAAAAGCCTCATCTGAGCAGTGCACTTGCTGAACCCCTGTGCTGCTGCAGCTGGGTGCTAGGGACAAACTCACCCTTTTCCCCACGACAGGGATGTGCAGAAATCCACAAGCCCACCCTCTGCTTCTTCTTTCTCCCTGCACCAAATTCTCCAGTTTTGTAGCATGTGAGTCAACTTGCAAAAATGACTCACGAGCTCATTCCAGCCTTCTGAATTGGGAGCCCAATTAAAATACTACTTGCAATGCACATATTGAAGAGAACGAAAAGTGTCTGTTCTGAGTGTCAGGCATTAGCACAGCATATCTGAAGGCCTGTCTTGAGCTACTCTGATACTTGCCAGCAGGAAACCTGGCATATAATTAAGATTCAACTAACAGAAAAAAATATCTTGAAAATCAACTCAGGTTAAATTAAACCATAAATTGTATTAATTATAAATGTATAAAAGTTTATTAATTTTGAAATATTTATATACATATATATAATTATATATTAATTTTGATTTATTTCTATACATGCAATGCCATTCTTGAATAGAATGGTTTATTTATAAGACACTGAGAAGGTGGTTTTCCTACAGGGCTGCAACAGCTGGCAGTGAGCTTCTCCTGTTGCTGGTTTGACTTTTGAGTACACATTGTCTGGGGTTTAACTCAGTGTCCTTAGAACTGCAGGGGCAACTCTTCTCAGTCTCCATCTTTGGCCTTCAGGGAGCATTTACATCAGGACCAGCCAATCTTTCTGACATTGCCACCCACGTACCGAAATCCTCTCTGGAAGCTGACCTCATGCAAGAAATGGCAGCAGCAGGACTGAGATCAAGGGCACAGCAGGTCGGAGCGTGACTCAGTGGTGTCAGGCCTGGCTTTCCTGGCATGTTTTCTTTTTGGTGAGGTGAGGGCTCAGTCAGGCTGCAGGTCCTGTTGACACAGTCCCAGCATCAACTTTATATTCTGAATGATGTCCAAAATTAGGCATCATCCACAGCAGCACCACCTCAGCAGTCATGCAGAGGTCTCCACTGAGAGCACAGAGGTGAAAAATACGTCACCCCAGCTCAGCCAGGGTGATGTGTGTGGTGGTCACACGAGGGCCTTTAACTAACTCTTCTTTCTGGCATATAAATCACAGCACTTTTACCTCCAGGATGTTTCTGTGGCAGTACTGTGAACATTAGGCAAGAAGGTGGGAACTGCAGCAAAAGCCAAGGAATCACCTGAGGAGAAGATGTTTCAGAATGTCATCTTTCCTTCGTGTTAGCTCCTCAATCCAACCACAGTCCTGCTTTCCCCAGGCTTCTGTGTGATTGGGGAAGAAGAGTGGTTGTATCCAGGAGCAGCACTCGCCCCAGTTTTCCTCCCTTGTCCCACACCACCACTGCAATAATTTATGCCCCATTTCCAGGGCCGTGGGTGTGAAATGGGAAGGTCTGTAAGCCTGGTTGGGACCATGTTACCAGCTTATGGATGAGCCAAAAAACCCCCATTTTACATTACCGACAAAAACAACAACCTTAAATGGGAAGTGTTTAACTAAACAGCTATTCTGGTTTCAGTTGTTACTGAAAAGAAGACAATAACTAGTCACACGTTGTGGGAACTACATCCACAGGAATATATTTTTCTTCAAGTCTAGTAATTGTAAAGATGAAGAATGATCTTCGTTGTAGCAAAGTTCATGCAAATCAAATGTGCCCATATTGTTGCCACTTATCAGTATGTAAATAACATATATGAATAATTGCCAGTAGGTGGTAGTGTGTGTTTTTCAGATAAGTTTGTGACTTGGTACTGCAAGTGTTTCATGTTTGAGGTGATTTAGAAAGATCCTGTCATCTTTAATGTACGATCTCAAACCATCATTGCTTTGAATTTAGTCCCTGGTTTCCCTGATTTGATAGTTTTGCTTCACAAGCATCAGCCCATCTCAGAGAGACATATTTTGATTTTCCTTTTCACGCTTATGGACAAACCTAACTGGAAACATTTTGAAAAGTGCCAATTAGTGTGAGCCCGGAGAATTCAAACGCATGTCTTCATGGGAATGACTGGATTGCTCTCTCGTGTTTTATTTTAGGAGAAAAGCTTTTGATAAATAAATGCATTATTTTAATGATTTATAAACTTAGAATTTCTCTGTCACAGAAAGTGTCTTGAAAATTCCTGAAAGAGCTCACCGGAAAAGGAGCAGTTCAGTTACTGGACATCAGATTCTCTTCAGTGCCTCACTGTGCTTTGTAAGGAAAGGAAAGAAGTGACCACCTGGAAAAGATGAGGTCTTTTGTGGGAACCCATCACTTCCTTGGCTCCGGTGTTATTCCTTGCCGAGAGTAATCCATACAAAATCAATGCTGTTCCCCCAATTCATCACACACGAGATGCCCACGCTCCCTCCTGTGAGGGTGGCTGCTGCTTCGGCTGTGAGTGTGTGCCTGGGTTGGCACTCGTCCTTCCCCAGGTGAAGACCAGACCGCTCCTGCAGCCTCTCTGGTCTCTCTTCCTGCCTTTGCAGAGCTCTGGGATGGGACTGCTTTCTTGTTGGGCAGAAGAAGGGGATGCCAGTGGTAAAGATTCTTTCTGTGGTGTTGCCTGCCAGGAAGCAAGGCAGAGGTCGGGAAAGGCGCTATAAATATTTCTGCAGTAACTCAAAGGCACTGAGTGTTTTGGTTGATTTGTTTTTCCTGGGGTGTGTGAGACTGCTCTCCTCTGTGCAGGTGTCTGATTCATGTGGGGCTTCCTTTTTCTTTCTTTTCCTACTTGTTTCCTGCCTCTGCAATTGTTGCTTGCACTTGCAGCACTTTTACTCAGCCCGGCAGTCCCACGGAATGCAATTAGGTTATTTGTGCAAATGCTTTTCATCATGAATGCGGTCTGCAGAGTCAGACCTTTTGCTTCTTCCTTCTGCTTCTAACCTGTCCCTCCCAAGTTTCCTTTCTCATTGTTTTTCCTTTCACTTATGTCTGCCTGCTGTTGGAGCAAGCTAGCAGAGAAGGAAGTGGGGGAGGGCTGTTTCTGCAGGGGTTTCAGTGCAAATAGCTGCATGGCTTATAATTTCTTGAGCAGATTAGGCTGTTCTTGGCACGCACTCAGGCTGAGAGAGAACTGCTTATTGCCAGGTGAAGTGAATGTGTTTGTGCCACCAGTGTCCACGAGCTGCACTGGCAGGAACTGCAGTGAACGTAAGGAATGGATCGGTAATCGGCCCTTCCCAGGAGCAGAACTGGGGATCCCAGAGGAGCTGAGCAGATAAGATTTGTGTCTGAGTCAGGTCGAACAGATCCCCACTGAGCTTAGGGAGCTGTGGTCCCCCTGCACGTGGAGGAAGGCTTGGGCATACTGATGGCCACAGCTCCAAATCAGGCGGCTTCCATCTCCGAATGAGTCCTGCTTCCACTTTATTGCAGCTAGTTTTATATTTACTTCTTTACATAAATTTTTTTGTCTCAAAGTAATATTTATCATCTCCATTAATGAAAGAAAATGCAGAGTGATAGAAATAGGTGCTGGAGGTGATCACACAAGCTTGCAGCCTGCTTCCAGTCCCAGGCAGTCATGTCCAACCACTCTAGGACAGAGGTAAAATGTAGTTAACCTGCCCTGTTTGCCTTTCTGTGTTACCTGTTCTTAACCTGTTCCCTTGAGATCTAAGTTGACTGTGTAAAAGGTGGGATAAAATCCGATTTTGTGAAGAAATAACTTATTATTGACTGGAAGTGAGTGATATCAAATAAGCCATCCAAAGCTGGAGCCCATCTGGAAAATGCTGAGCTTAATATTTCTGTTCTGCTTTCTGTGGATTAAATGGCAACTGCTAGAGGCAAACTCAAGTGAGAGACATGCATACTACCCACGTGTCCTCCCTAATTTATAAATATACCTGTGAGTATACTGATAACAGAAAACAGATTAGTGAGAGTTGGTTTCATGCTTGGAGATTGAGTTTCATGAGAAATGCAGATTGAAGGGAGGAAATCTCAGGGTCGGAAGCTGGCTGTATTGTGTGGAAGGCAAGAAACCACAAACTTGGTAGTAGAGAAGCGTTGCAGAAACGAGAGCAGAGACGTTAATTTAGCAATTGAAATCAGGCTTGCCAGAGACTTTTTAAACTGTATTTTGTTTTTATAGAAACAAATAATCCATCCTGGAGCAACAGGGTCTCTGCTGGATGTTTCTGTTTCTTCTTTTGGGGTGCACTGGCAGCAGCACCGTGTGTGGTGATAGGTCCCAAAACTCCCTTGAGTTTTCTGTTTGGAATTGAGGAGAGGAGTGGGAGGCAGCTTTACCCAAGTGCACACAGTCTATAATCTGTGAATGAATACAAAATGAGAGCTAGATGGGACGTTGTTCCTGGGATAAGACCTACACATCCATGCTTCAGTACTTTAAAGAGATACTCCTTCTCAAACTACGTGCAGCATGGGCTTGTGCCTAGAGATGTGCCACATCCCAAACACACAAATTCCCTCGACTGTGGCTGACCTGCCTTTGTCCTGGTCTAGACAGTCCCAGACTGGGGCACAGTGCTGAGGATTTTCATCTGACTCTCAAAGTGCTTTTTCCTCTGGATTCAGTTTTCCCTCTTGAGTTAACATGGTCTGAAAAAAACAAAAACAAAGACCTTAAGAATTGTTATTTCAATCTTCCTTTCAACGTTTTCTTTCTGGTAGGAAGCAGGAAAAGCGTGAGGATGACACACTTCAGTTCACACTCTCACTCCAGCTGCCAGAGCTGTAGAAGCTGGGGGGCTTTGACAAGGCAGATTTGGTGAGGCTGAGCTGGGACTTGTTCCATTACAACTTCCCACTGCGGCTGTGGGGAAAATCCTGACTGGGAGCCTGTAACACTGATGGTGATGTGTAAGTCAGAAGGATGTGGACAAACCTCCAGCTCACTGGCTGTAAGAAGGAAAAATAGTTCTAGAAATCCCATCAACTTTCACCCAAGACCTTTGCTCCCTGGTGTGGACAGTGCAAGTTAAAAGTACAATTGAGGGTTTGGGTTCTTTATCTAAAGTACAGTTTTGACTGGGAGTTACTAAAAGGCAGTGAAAATGGAAGCATATTATGCCTCTTTCAGAGTCCTTTCTCGATGATTGTCGTTTGAGGGATGAGGATGTCGAATTTGCCACGTTGCACAAAGTTATGGCAGCTGTTCCACACTGCTAGATTGGAAATTAAGATGGAGATCTATTCAAATTGTCTGACACTTCCAGCAAGCTTGAAAGCAATGCTTTAAAACATAACAGAACTCTAACTTGGGTCCTGAGGGGTAGTCAGTAACATTAAAAGCAAACGTCTTTTTCCAAATGGCCTTTGACTACTTTGTGTCTTTTCCTTTTTGTTGCTAAATTCTGCTTTTCATGGCAACCATTTGATGAAGTGAACAGAATTTCTGAGAATGTCAAAGACCAAATCCTGAGTGAGAACATTTCAGCAGGTCTAATCTGTTATGATAATAAATATTTTCAGGAACGTTTAAGCTATGCTAACCTTTAAAAAAGAATGGCTCACATTTCTATTTTCTTTCTTCATAAATGTCTGGTGCCTGAAACTTGTTAACAGTTTCTTCATCTAAAGATAAGAATGGGTTTATCTGTACCTGTAGAAGGTAATGCAATCTCGTAGTTTAGGAATTTCTAGAACCTTTGCCTGTCAACACACAATCAAATCTAACTTTTGATCCTAGTGCTGCTGCTTTAGGAACACCAATTTTATATAGACTAGAAAAACTCATAACATAGGAAATTGTTCTTTGAATCACGTGTAATTCCAGACCTGTGCTTCAGAACTCAAAATGATCCCTTTTGATTTGTTGTCACCATAAAATGTTGGTTAAAAGCATTAATGTTTTTATCCGGTAACTCTTAATCCACAGAAAGAATGCACTGTTGACATCTCTGCATCTTTTTTTTGTTGTCCTGGATATGCCAGTTCATCTCACTCATACTGAGCTTTAATCACTAAATGTAGCATTGTGATGTGCTCAGGAAATATTTGAGGAGGCTTTATAAAGGCAAGCCATTGAAAAAGAAAACAAACAAGGCCAAGTAGATTGTGTTGTTCCTTGTGGGTGAAATTCACCTGCCTAAAGCCGAAATAAATACGTGGCAGACTCTTCTGCTAACGCACCTCCAATCCCACTGCTCTCTGTGTTCTGTTTTGCTTCCCACACATCCTGTAATGACGAAGGTACTCTGTTCTAAAATACCATTTGCATTTCCAGGGGGGCACTGGAAAGTATGAAGGGCACAACAGGCCTCGGAAAGAGCAACGTGCTATCGATTA
The DNA here is from genome assembly GCA_013397725.1 of Rhagologus leucostigma. Lineage (NCBI taxonomy): Eukaryota > Metazoa > Chordata > Aves > Passeriformes > Rhagologus > Rhagologus leucostigma. The sequence goes on from VZTD01002215.1 coordinate 1,086,182, forward strand.
ATCTGTCCTCTGGATGAACCCTGGTAAAGAGCTGTGTTTCCAAAATTCTGAAATAATCTGTATACAAATAATGGCAGGAGGAGTTCTCTCTGGGATAAATAAGCAGTTCTTCAGTGCAGCATGTGGTTTCCTAATTTCCAGTAAAATGGAATGAGTCACACATGACAACAGCATTGCCACTAACCAGTGTGGCATGGCATCTGAAAAAGATAGCACTGGAAGGGTGTGAACTGCAGAGCAGATGATGGGGCTTGAAACATCTTGTTTGCTTTGGCAGAGCAACCAGAATCTTGATGCTTTCCCACAATCTGCTCCAAGGATATAGGTTTTGCTGTGCTGTATCAGATTATTACCCTGGGAATTGGTGTGTCCTGCCTTTGCCAATGGACAGCTCTTGATGCTTCAGATAAAGATAAATGCCCAGACGCCCCACAGGGGAATTCCAAAGTTAGATGGAGTGTCTTCAAGTAGGGTTTACATTACTGCAGATTACCAGGGAAGGGTTTTTCTCTCTGGTACCAAATCACAAAGGATACACCTACTCAGGCAAAAAAAGGCCCAAGACGGCTCCCAAGTCCAGGCTCACATACCTTACATATTATTTATATGTAGGTACATGTGTTGGTATGGGCCTTAGGCTGAGTTCACTCCAGAGGGAGAGTCTAGCCGTAGTCATGTCTCAGCACAGGCCCAGGATTTTCCTCCTCGCGTCCGGAGAGTTTCTGCTTGGCAGCACAGCTGCACAGGAGCAAAGCATCCCGTGGCTGCTGCTGCCATCGGACCCTGAGTCTGAGAGGAGGTCATGCAGAGTCTCAAAAGATGAAGGCCCAAATTAAAGGGATTAAACGCAAAGCCCTTCCCTGTATTCCTGCACCTCTAGGGCTGGGGATCAAATCTTCCTGTGGTAATAAATTAGAAACTCAGAAAATTTTCTGTTCAAAAGCAAGCTGGAAATGACCTAGCACTTCTTCCCTGTTACAGGGCATTAAGGTTGTCAACTTTTTAGTCATGAGTGACTTCTGCTTTTTTGGATCTCTTATATGAAAGTAGTATCAGACACTCTTTCCTTTGAAATGCTTCTCTGAAGGAATACTTGTTAAAGGCGGGATGGGAGGAGGGTGCAAGTAATTCTTTTTCTCCTCCTGACACATCCCCAAACACAGCCATATTTAGGCAGAGTTAATGGTGATATTCTAGGTGCCCAACATTGTATTTTCATTGGCTTATGTTGCTTCCTCCCTGTCAGTATTGTCCCCACGAAGGGCTCAGGGAGTACAGTAGTTTAAGCTGCACTTTAATTCCCTGTAGATGGAGATTTGCTGTGACAGAAATGCCTGCTGTCCTGGCAGTCTCTCACATCTGCTGGAGGCAAAAGAGTATGTCAAACAATAACTCGGCCAGCAGATGTGGTTCTGTAGGGACAGTAGTGTCTGTGGTACGAAAATTCCCTCCCAAAATACAGATCTGCGGGGACAGTAAGCGTCTGTGTCAGCGACAACTTTATAGCATCTGCTGGGACAGTAATGCCTGTGATACGTAAATGCATCTCTGCATCTGCTGGGTCAGTCAGAGAGAGATGTATTGTATATACCCAGTTTTACATGTGAAAATCTCCTTCTCTTTAGTTTGGGGGATTTGTTTGATTCCCCTTCCCACAGAGTTAATAAGAATCCATTTCATGTAAGAAGAGCTAAAGGTATTTGTGAGTCTTTTGCACGTAGGACAGACGTTGCCACATTTCAGCTGCCAAGAAATACTGCTACATTTTCTCCTGCCATGGTATTAATCATTAATGGCTTTGTTCTCAATGAACAGCCTGAGTATCTTCAATGATGCTCTTGTGAGTGCTAATGCTTTGTGGTTGCAGTGAGAGCATCACATGAGAAATGTGTTTGTTCAGAGAGGAGGAGATGCACCACAAACACAGCATTCTGACCCAGACCAAGATTTCAAATATTCCTAAGTACAGGTGTGCACAGATAAAGGTTTTTAATTTGGCCTCATCTCTAGGTTAAGCAGTGGACCCAGGTTAAGAAGGATTGCACTGGGGACAGTCAATTTTCCAGCAGCAGCAACTCCATTCAGATGTCAGGGTATTTTGCTACAACAAAGGCTGATGTTGACATTTTTTCTTGGATAGAGACAGATGCAAGAGCTTCTGCCTCAAGGTTATCCATTATACCGTATATTAACTAGATGTTTTAACATGGGGCTTCCTGCAGAGACAGCAGTGAATGATGATTAATACTTATCAATTAAAATCTAATCTTTTCCCTTGTGTATTTATATGCTGAACTTCAACCTACAAGGCAATTCTGTGACAGGAATTAGATATTCCTTTGTTGGAGAGCACTGGAATTATGGTCAGGGATGTATTATTCACTCGTTTATTAGGAGTATTGCATTTGCGCCTGGTTTTTTCCTAAGCATTGTATGTAAACACAGTCTCTGCGAAAAGGAGTTTATAAACAATTACCATTAAAAGGACAATTATTTTCTCTTTCTTCTTGTAGCAGCTCTGAGTAGGAGGTGAGGGATGGAGGAGAGAGGAAGCAAAGGTTGTACATGTTTTATGACCATAATTATAATTAACTATTTGAGAGATTAAAATTATATTAAATTTTAATTATAATTTACTATTTCAGAGATTAAAACTGATTTAAAAGGACTCAAGGTTATGAGCTACCTCACAGATCTATGAGTTATCTAGCTCAGTCTAAACATACAGATATAAATCTTTTTTTTTTTTCCCTTCCCCTTTTAATCCAGCCCCAGCTGAACAGACAGTGCCCACAAGTGCGGTAGGTGCCTCGCAGCCTGGAGACGCCAGTGCTGCATCGCAGACGCAGAGCTGGCCCACGGGCCATGGTAACAAAGAGCTCCAATCCCGCAGCCGCGGAGCGGGGAGCGCTCCACTGAGAGACAGAGGGAGAGGGAGAGAGCTGCTCGCCGGAGCAGACGGGAAGGATGGACTCCCAACGCGTCGTGTGAGAGCAAAGGGAGGCAGAAGGGATTTTAATTTCGAGCTCTGTTTGGCAGAGTTGTTAAACGCCACTTAATTCAGCTGCACTGTGCGATAACCCTGGTTCACGAGCGAGAGCCAGGGCAGAACAATAACTGAAGGAGGCCACTCACAGCCCTGGCGGAGAGTTCTAAAGTGGGCAGGTGATCTGGCTGGTTAGTTCTGATTTATTACAAAGGCATCTTTATGCTTTTTGAATTGCCTTCCATCACTCCTGTTAAACAAAACTGCATTCTTATAAGGCAGTTCATCCCCTCCACGCATGCACACGCTCGTCGCTCATGTCACGCTCCCAGCAAAGGCATGCGAAGGAAGTGCAGTTATGTGATGCCTATTACAAAAATCTTTTTTGTTTTATTATACTGGAAACAAGCACTTTAGTAAAGCTGCTAGGAACTGGTTCAGGTTTATGGTACTGTATCAACGTTTTCAGAGGCTGATGGTGACTGTTAAAGGTGCGAGACTTTCTCCGGTTTGCAGCAAAATTGCTTTTTGCAAGTTGTCCCAGAAGATCTTTGTTTTTAAAAAAATATTTTGCAAATGAATTCTGTAACAGGGAGAGGTGTGGAATTATGCGCATGAAAGTGCATGTGGAAACATCATCTTCCCGTTTTGTATTTTTTGATGTGACATTCCTTATCACAAGGGAAAGAGGCACTTCTGCAGCTTCCCTACCCCTGAGCCTCCTTCCAGCTCAGAGAGGCATCACAAAGCCATTCACTACTCAATCTCCATTTTATTTCTTGTCGTTTATTAACACAACCATACTGTTTCGAGAGCTCTGCCCATCCCTTAATAAAAGCATCCAAAGTGGCTGGAACAACTGGTGAAAAAATGATAAACATTTTCAGCTGAAATTGGTCAGATTATGGATGAGTTGTTTATAAACACCCTGTCTAGAACTGTCAAGAGGTGGAGCTAACATCATCGAAAGATGATAAATTCTGACACGGTGCTCTGAGATTTCACTGCCACTGAATGTAGGTTAATATGGGATTCAATAGGAAATCTGGCTTGTGTATTGCTGCATATTACAGGAAACGAAGGAACTTGTCATTTGACCGCAGATTGCTAATTGCAGTTTATTGCACATGCAAAAGGTTAATCTGGGTATGTTATCACAGTAATCACATGCACTGCCTCAGAATAAACTATACCCCTACACTTACTGATGATCTGGCCCGTGGGATTTGGGACATTATTTTGTATTATTATGGCAAATAAGAATTTTGAGTAAATGCTGTAACAGTGGGCAGCAGTGTCCTTAGGAGTAAAAAGCTAGAATAGAGCAGTTACAAATCTCTGGTATGAAATACTTTCCCTCAACCCTTAATTTAATTATTCCCTGAAATGCATGTAATTTATCCTTTGTGATAATCAAAAACAGAGGACTCATCTATTCTAAATGAAAATTATATCCTATTCTTATTATTGTTAATGCTTTGTATTTAGAGCAGTATTTAAAGGCCTGAGATGAATTCATGACCTCTTCATGCTAGGTGCTGTATATACACACACAGTAAGCTCACTGCCCCAAAGACCTCACACTTTAATTAAATAAAGGTTGGAGGAAGGAAGTTTTATTACTTCTGTCACAAATGGGAAATGATAACAGAGAGAAACTAAAAGGACTGAGAATTACACTCCTCCTGCAATGAGTCCTGTATTTGCCTGTAATATATCCTCCCTTCCTGCTTTTGTTAAGTTGCTGTAAATTGCTAGGTAGATGTTTGGTCTCTCCCCCAGAGATGGAGTTTAATTCTGTGCATGTTTCAAGGTTTCATGGAACGAAAGGCGTTCTGTAGATAGATAACACTTTAATTTAGACCTGATTAAGTTATTCTGAAGCAATACTTTTGTGGAGGGAGTAGATTTGTGTGAATCTGGCGCACTTTGCTTGTTGCCATATGAACACACCACTGCATAGCTGCTGTGCTCCCCGGGGGCCGCACTGTCGGTGCATGGGGGTTTTAAGGTACATCAGTATAACTTTTTAATTGTTATTATTCCCTGCAGGCTGCTCTTAAATGCCTTCGAAAATAGTAAAAAAAAGTAATAGTCCTTGAGATTTTGGAGCATTCCACAGGATTCATGGGGCTCTTGGAACACCAGTGCATGCTTAGTCTCCCAGAAAGGCATCTTCTTCTCCCCCTGCTCCCCAGAACTATCGTGCTCATTTGGAAACACATTTTAAACATTTTTAATTAGAGCTTCTAGCTTAACATTAAAGAATGAAGCCAGCTCTGCCTGGAATCTTGCTTTGGGAAATTTTTTTCTATGGAGGAACATAAACCTGAAGATAACTTGTTTCCCTTTTTCTCCTTGTTCAGTTGAGTACAGTGATCAGTTTAAGCAGATGGGGTAGGAGAGGAAGGGAGAAAAAAATGGGTAAGTCAGGTGAAGAAACAAAACAAAGAACAGGTAAAATCGAAGCACAACCCAACCGCTCTCCTCATACCTTTGCATTTCAGTATTTATGACTCTCACTGTTGGACTCCAACAACCCTAATTCTCTACACTGATGTGTTTTTCTTTCCCTCATCTCGTCTCTGTCCTGTCCTGCCCCTGTCTGGTAAATGCGTACAGTGATGTTCTGTCTCACAGATTTTAGACTCCTTGAATGAAAAAGATTGCAAAGAAGCAGACCTTTTTTTAAATTATTATTTTATTTAATAACAGAGAGCATTATTTTGTTGTTATAAGCCTTATGGATCCTTGAGCACTTATAAGTAACCTCTTGTTTACCCTATGGAAATCACCACTGCTGCCTATGGAAATAAATTTGTAAAATAAGTAATCTTTTAAATATGAAACTTCAGTGTCCTTAGTTGGTGGGACAAGCTCAGCACTTAGGAAAGCACATCACCAGTGTGTACCCTTGCTAGAAAACAATCCACTGGAGCTTTGTTATACAACATTCAAACATCCTGAGGAAGTGACAGTAATTTGCAATAAACACTGCGTGTAAACAATTACCTGTGACTTGTTACACTTGTTTGTACAGGCAGCTGGCTAAACAGAGCTGGATGCACTTGTAAACGTCTATCCCTGTCACACCTGATACTGGAAAACAATTGCTTATTATATGATTACTCTGAAAAAGTCAGTGTTTTGTACCTGACAGCTGGCAAGGACTGAGTACGGATGCTTATAGACACACAAAAAAGAGCTGGAGAAGTAAAATGCTATGGTGGTGTTTTTATGACAACGGTGAGGGCACTTTCAAGTCTAATCCTCCCGTGAACGGAGGTCTTTGTGACAGGGTACTTGAGAAAATAACTGGTTTTGCTGGTTGAAGGGTCCTGTGGTGGCAGGGGTGAAAAAAAGTCATTTGGTCATGCAAGGTCCGAGGAAGAGACAGAGGTGATTTATTTCCTAGTGGTTTAGCAAGAGGGGTGCAAGGTGCCGGTGACACTACGCTGGAGCAGCCGCGCGGGAGGCGTTCCCACCCTTCGGGCTCTCTATGAGCAGAAACGCGGCCGCTGCGGGGCCAGTCCCGCTGGGACCGAGGTGTCACCGAGCTCCAGCCCGGAGCCGCCCAGCAAGGCAGGCGCTGCCGGGGGCCGCAGGCCGGCACCGGGACACGGCCGCGCTCGGGTCACGGCCGTCACCCCGCGCCGGGGGCGCGCCGAGCCGGGCAGGG